>VDFB02031668.1:0-44549 GCA_007258455.2 Sequoia sempervirens | reverse complement strand
CTCTCTCCCTCTCTACCTATATCTCTCCCTCTATCCCATCTCTTCTCTATGTCCCTTTGCATATCTCTCCCCCTCTCTCCCCCCTCCCCTCATCTCTTTCTCCCTCCCTCTATATCTCCCCCCACTCACTATCTAGATCCCCATTTGTCCCTCCTTCACTCCCTCCCTATCCCCTATCTATCTCTCTATCTCTACCTCTCTCTCCCTTTCTCTTCCAATATATCTCCATATCTCTTTCTCTTCATATGCATCTCTATCTCTTAAATTTTCTCACTCCCTCCCTCCCTCCCTCTATCTCTTAATTTCTATTTGTCTATCTCTACTCTTTGCTTGTTTACATGTATATCTCTCTATATCTTTCTCCCTCACCCTCTATATCTCATTATATCTATATCTCTCTATCACTCTACCTAACCATCTACTTCTCTCTATCTCCTTATCTGGTGAAGGGAGACTCTCCCTTGAACACAAACTTAAATAGACAATAAAATTCAAGAACAACAAACATGCAACTTTATTTTCACTTTTGAATGAAATCATCTACATACATGTAATCAAATGAAATAGAACTATCTGGTCACAAGATCACTATTACAAAAATATGGATTGCAATGCATGTAAAAAATTAGACATGCAAGTCTATGAATGACAATAATGGCCATTGAAACCCCAACCTTTGTTCTATGCTAAAAATCAGGAAATTTGTCTATCTTCTCATCCAGAATGAATCTCTTTTCATTTATGACCACTTTATATGATTCTTCCACTTGCCAATGAAATGTGACTTCTATTTTTGTTCCAAACAGATCTAGTTGTCCCTTTTCTAGCCTAAGGAAGTTCTTAAATTTTTGTTCAACTTTCAGGACCCATAACTTTTGACTTGAGCATTGGATTGATAAAATTTTACACCATTGGAAAGCTCTAAAAAAATTGACTTTAAACATTTGTAAAGATATTTTGAAAACAAAAACATTAATATCTTACAAATGACAAGTGGTGTTTAAGTGATTTCTTTACCATTGGCTTCATATCACCTTTTTGGAGCTTTGTGTAAGATTTCATGTATATACATGCACAAATTCCAACTTACTAAAAATAGTAACCCTACCATTTTTAGCCCTCCCAGCTTACTAAAAATATTAACCTTTCCATTTTTAGGCCTTATTGGAAATTTATTCATAAAACCTAATAGAAATCAATTTTTTTTTTTTTTGGGATGCAATATTGCTCTTACACCCTAGATGCTCTTGCATCCCTAGACCTCTCTTTATCTTTATCTCTCCCTCTACCTCTTTATCTATTTATCTCCCTCTATATTCATCTCTATCTCTATTTTCCTCTCTCCCCCTCTATCTCCAAACAAGTCTCCCTCTCTCTATACATCCATATCTCTCACTCCATCTCTCTCTTCCTATACCTCTATATCCATATCTCTTTGCCTCTCTATCTCTTTCTCTCCACATTTCTTCTTGTATATCTCCCTCTTATCTCTATCTTGTTATCCCTCCATCTCTCTCTACCTCTATATCTCTCCCTTTCTCTACATCTCTATATATATCACTTCCTATCTCCATCTTTATCTTTCTATCTCTCTCTCATTCTCTACCTCTTTATATATTTCTCTTCCATCTCTCTCTCTCTCTCCATCTCCATCTCTATCTTCCTCTCTATCTCTATCTCTTTACCCCTCTCTCTCACTCTTCCCCGCTCTATATATCCCTCTTTCTATCCATATCTCTTTGTCTCTCCCTCTCTCCCTATTGCGAACATAACATGAGTCTATTGATAATGGAGCCAAATTATCTTCCTGATTTAGAGGTTTTATTTTAGTTATGTTTGGATCCATGTAAGTTGATGCATATTTGATTTTAAGCCATCACTTCTCCATTGAGACATTTGATCCACAAACAAAAAAATTTGCTAAATGGCCTACCAATTGACCTTATGTATTGCACAAATGCAAAAAATAGACCAATTTTTTTCCTGATTGACCTTCCACACATCTTTAATGTACCCATTGCACTCCAAGGTGCGATTACTAGTTTCATATCTAGAAAAAAATGGTACAATGTGTAACAAGGGGTTGGAACATATATAATGATAAGTTCTTGTGATTGCTTTTAGATGACCTTTATTCCTCTTTCTAGGGAAGATATATACATCATTTTGTATGTTAACATTTTATTAGGTAAAGCCTAGAAAGATGTATTAATATGCAAAGTCATAGAGTTATAATTTTGTAGTGAATACGAGACATTTTTTATTTAACCTAGAGACTAGGATCACAATTATACAAATAAGGTAGTCTATAATCTTTCCCAAAAAATCATGGGAAAATAATTAAAGCTTTCATTTAAACAAAAATAATAATATCTTTGAATCTTTTCACTCATTTTTGTATGGTGTAGAAAACTTGTCAATCTCTACTTCACGATGGTTTTTTCTTCAATGTGTTAACAATCTATCATGCCTTTGGCTATCTACAACCTAACATAGACTTCAAACTAGTATAGATTTATCTTAAATACATCTATATAAAATATGCTGAAAAATATCAATCTTGATTTATTTTACTTCAAATTATTTCATTTTACTTTAACATTATTTAAGAATTATTTTATTTTATTTGCATTGTTTGCTTTATTTTTATATTTGTAAGTTAAGAAATTAAATTTCAATGTTTAATGTGTCATATGCCATCTTGCATGATTGGAATTGTATTAAATTTCATCTATCATGAGCTCCACATCTATAATATGAAGTGTTTTTCATCCAAAGTGTTGAACGAATGCCAACATCCCTATATATTTTGGCTAGCCAAATGTTTCACATTAGTAGACGATGTCTTTCAAGTCCAAACCTAAACATTGATATAAACCGTAGACGATCGTATTATTCTTTTTAGTTTATTTTAAATTTTACGTGTGAGAATTAAATATGTCTAGAAGTTTAGACCCAAGTGGTTTATAGACCAAACATCATTATTAATTATGATTAATTAACATGTTTCAATCCAAAAATGTCATGAAATTCTTAATCTAATTCCACCCAAACACTAAAGATGTTTATGAATCATTTGAAATCTACTCATAACCCTTTCAACTCTAGATTTTATTCATACTTAATATGCTTGTGATCATCAAAATAATATGTAAAAGTTACTATTATAACTATACAAATTTAATCTCTTTGGTATGTGGTTATTTGAAACTTCTCATGCTTGTAGGTAAGAGAGTGTAAATGTCATTTCAAATAGGCCCTCTATTTTGAACTCATTTATTAGTGACAAATAATAGATGGAAATTCAAGAAAATCAATTGCTCATTTGTGCTCTAATTCTAGGAAAGTACAAATCTCTTCAATTTCCATGTCTACATGTGGGAGGACAACCACAAAAAAAGAATGGTCACCAAGTTCTTGTTCAAGGGTGCTCATTTCTTATTATTTTATAGAATAGGAGGGGAGGACAAGGTAAAAATAATCTATTGAGGTGTGATGATATTACACCTCATTTCTTAGTTACCAAGTTACTTTTACCTTCATGAGTAAATATGGTGATAAATGTAAATCATGACTTTAATATGTTTGATAAGTGAATGAAATACTTAAATAAGCATTAAGATGTCATTGCTTTTGAAGGTATGATTATATTTTATACTGATGGAAATGTGATGTATGAATATGTATTGCAATGTGAATACTTTAATACTTTGATGATGCAAATGAATTTCATGTGAACAGCTAACTACCTTTGTGATGCACTAAGTTGGATGCAGGAAGGAGTCAAGGCCTCAGGTAAGAGAGGGGTAGTATCACTCAGGAGAAGAACTTGGTTCAGTATCCCTAAATGAGCCTAATTAAGTATACACACACTAACATCCTAGTTTGGTCTAGTTGAGCCGGGTTAGTTTGTGAATTGGGTAAGTAATATTTGGTCATAGTTTGGGGGCGATTTAAATGAATTTGGTTTTAGTCTTTGGTTTCTTGATTGTTCTTGGTTTGAATTAAAGTGACCGAGTCTTTGTATTGGGTATATGCATGTATGTATAAAAGTGATTCTAGTATCTTGAATTGATTGAGACTTGCATGAATATGTCATATTGCTATATATGTATATATCAAAGAAGTCGATAATAAGGTAAGGAATATATATATATATATATATATATATATATATATAAAATGTTATACATATATATGTGTAATATATATATTAATATATATGTATATAATTATGTTAACATAAACATATATACATACATATTAATATATTAATATATATATAATTATTTTAATATGTGTTTATATATTCGATTGACAAACAATACATTTAATAGTCTTGTGTATATATATATATTATAAAAGATATAATATATATTAATAATATATGTATATATTATATATTTTTTATATATAATAAAAAGAGCTCTGTAAAACTAAAGCACATAGTATAGCACTTAAAGAATAAGTTAATGTTGGGCGTACAAGGTATAGTGAATGCATATTTAAATATTTACAAGTAAAAGCTAAAGCACATATATTAGTGCATAATCTTGAAATGAATTGATTAGTGAATACGCATATGGGAAGGAATGAAAATGAGTGCTTAAACCACACTATAGTGGGCAATGCAAAATGATTAAGTTGTTGTTAATAAAGAAGCCCACGTGCTGTCATATATAGTGAAGTGGCTAAGTTAAGAGTTGCACATGAAGGACATATAAGCCTAAGTCTCAAAAACTACTAATCAGCGCATAAAGTATTTGGCATCGAACCACTAGCAAAGAGAATGAAATATGGTTATGTTGCCAACTTTTTAACAAGCTCAGCAAATGAGGCACATGAATATGAAAGCTGGCGCTAAGATAAATGAAATCTGAAGCATTTAGAAGTCTATTATTGTGCTTTAAACCAATGCATAAGCTTAGTAGAAGCATGAGAATGAGTCAATTGCCACAAGCTGGCTAAGATAGTTGATTTGCAATGTAATAAGGAAGTCGTAGCTTGTTTTTCTGAGTTAGAATCATTGTTGTCACCAAAAGAGGATTGACTCAGCTTTAACAGAGAAGTTGGACTGTGTATGTATTTGCAATTGAACATGATAATTTTTGTGAGAGGCTAGAGTTAAAGCTAGGTTGAGCTTTGAAGGAGTAGCTAACAGGATTGTGGAAATCGAACTTGGAAGGAAGTAATATCAGTTGGAGCTATAATTCCAGGCATGATGATTTCTATTTCTCTATTCTTTTTATGTTGAAATGCTATTTGTTCTTGAATGCCTTTGTTTGTGAGAAGGATGATTTAAATGCATGATAAGCTTGCTATTATGAAGTTAGATTATTTATTATTATGGATAAAGCTTGCAAGATTCTTGGTAAAGTCTTGTTTGGTGAAACCCTTGAATGACTAGCATATACATATATACTAAATTGGAATTGGTGTGGTTATATTGTTATTAAAACTATACTAAGTTTGTTAAGGCTATACGTAAGTTGCATAAGTTGTGAAGTATGGGAATTAATATTACATGGAAGTAATATCTTGAATTTGTTAGCTTATGATATTGGGTAAACTTTTGTGGATAATGAGGGAATGATAGCATGATAGACATGTCATCATTGATTGGTTGCGATGTCATGCAAACCATATTGATAGTCTATACTTTATTGATTACTTATATCTAATTGAAAGTAGGAAGAGAGTCTTTTCCCTAGGGTTAGGGTGTATACTTGATTGTTATATCAATATACAACATTAGGGTTGAAAAATGTACTTTTTGATTATGTTATTTTCTTATTTTATGATTAAGAGTCTATTCCTATTCACAAAATTCAAGAAGAGGACTCACGTTTCGGTAACCCAAAGCCATATTGAGAAGAGGACTTGTAGGTACAGAAGCACAAAATCTTCTCAAGCTAATGTCCTCTAGATTATACACAAATGTAGTGAACATTGTAAACATGTGAATATTTGAGGTATATTGAAAGAGAGGTTTTATGATTTGTTTATGATCACTTGATTGTTACATCAATTTTGATTGAAACCCTAGGTTGGGTTGTTTACTTGATTATTGAATGAAGCAAATAGGTTGGGATTAACCTATATGATTTGATTGATCATTTGATTTTTGATTATATTTTTGATTGAAGTCATTATTGTTGAAGATTATACTTTTCATTGAGGTCATTTATTGATGAGATTATACTTTTAATTGAGGTCATTTATTGTTGAGATCATACTTTTGAATTGAATTCATTTATTGATGAGATCATACTTTTTAAAATGGAGTCACTTAATGTTGTGACGTTATGCTTATTTTTGTGGATAACTTGGTTATTCTTGGTGTTAGAGTAATCTATGGGAAAGGGTGTAACCTAGTTAGTCAAGTTGTTATGTCATCACTTTCTTTTTAGAGAGAATGTGTGTAAAGAGTATGAATGGTCATAAACTAAATCAAGCTAGAAAGGTGGGTGAGTGTGTGAACTCCACTTGAAGTATTGGGTGATGAATACTTTGGCCAAAGTAGTGTAAGTTGCCACTATTTATACTATCAGTTCAATGTGATCCAAGTTTGCATACTAGGCCGGGATTGTCATACATGTAGGTTGAAGCCACTATATGGAAGCTCTAGTTATGTAGGAAACAACACCATGCTCTGGGAGGGCTAGTATTATGAGGTTACCAAACCAATCTCTTCGTCAAAGGGTAGGGCCATCTTACTAGTTAGGTCGATGTGCGGGGAATCACAATAAGTCCGTAGTTGGTAGAAAAGCACTTGAGTGATGTTCTCCCTCATATAGTTGGTAGCCAAGATTTGAGGATGTATGCACCAGTACTGGGGACAACTAGAATGTATGCGCCAAGGAATGGGGACATCTAGAATATATGCATCGATGTTGGGACATCTGAACCATTTGTATCCCTATAGTAGTAAGCTCCTAGAAGCTATGTATTCATGTATACATCTCTATGGAAGTTGTAAATGTGAAATGCTATCACGAAATCATGTAATATGGAATCGTTACTTGGGTTTTTGTAATGATTCATTTTAATGCAATGGGAAAGTTTGGAATGAGGTTATTTTAATTGTGCATATTGTTATTGAATTAGAAAAGAAAAATTGTATTGCTAAGTAATGGCTTCTTAAACTATTCACTAGTGGGTAAAACCTAGTAAAAATTAGTGGGTAGAACAATGTGTTGAACAGTCCGGATAATTGAGAGGGGGGTGAATTAGTTATTATAAAACAATTTTATCGACTTTAATTAATCCAGAGCAAACTCAAAGCAATCAAATAATAATCTAACAAATATGCACATGAAAGCACACAACAACATCAAGCACAATGAACACCAAAATTTACGTGGAAACCCAAGAAGGGAAAAACCACAGAGAATGCTAATTCTCAATTATAAAACATTGGTTAAGGTGACACCGTTTAAGGTGATTTTTACAAGGGCTCACTGCCAAATTGCTCACTGTAGGTAAGGCTCACTGTCAATGGGATCAGTACTCGACTATTATAGCCAAAGATAAAAAGGCTCACTGCTAAAAGAGAAAGTCTCACTGCCAACAGAAAATGGCTCACTGCTAGAAGAATGATGAAAGGGAATCCACCACTGAAATAACTATCACCAATGACACCAGATAGAATATCATTGTTTTCTACCTCTGGTCGTATAATTTCACATACTTCACAATGTCTGGATTTTTAGATTCACATTCATCATGCTTGCTTTCATCAAACATAATCAACTTTTACTTATACCATTTCATGCCTTCATAATATCCTAAGTCGACCAAACACAATATCTTCATAATCTCCTAAGTCAGCCAAACACAATTTGAATTAGGTCACCACAAAACATTCCAGCGGTGGAAAGGAATGGAACATGGATCAAACAAAACCTCCTCGCTCAAATCAACACACTACATATTAACCATGATATCCAGAACCAAAGAATAGAATATACATGTTACAATGAAAACAATGTTCCAAATCACATTAACCAATTTCCATATCAGTTTGGACCCATAAAAGTGTATCTCATTATGTTGCAAAATGAATGGGACCAGGACAAGCATGACCAAAGATAGATCATCATAGCACAACATCTAGAGCACACCAAATCAGATCACCAAAGCATCAAAACCAAACCTTAATCAATCAACCAAGAGATGTTGACATCAATGACAACCATTAATGACAATAATCAATAGCATCACATTCCAACAATATCCCCCTTTTTCATTGATGGAAACATCCATCAACAACAAACCAAACAACTCAAATATCAACATCTTCTTGTCTTCTTTTCTTCTCCCCCTTTGACATCAAAGACAAAGGGCCAAGCTCCCCCTGAAAAACTTACTTTGCTCCCCCTATGAGGAAGCCTCCCAACATTGATCCAGATAAGAGTAGCATATAATACCTTGGACCAATGCACACCCTAGTGTAAATTAATAAAGACTAGGAGGGGGAAGAACCCCTAACTTTTGCTGGAGATACTCAAAAGTATCTTTGCTCAATGGTTTTGTAAAAATATCTACAATTTTCTCTTTTGTAGGTACATAATCAAGTCTTACCTCATTGTCCAATACCTTCTCTCTCAAGAAGTGATATCTAATGGATATATGTTTCATTCTGGAGTGTTGTACCAGATTCTTGGAAATGTTTATTGCATTGGTATTATCACATATAATTGAGATCAGTTCATCAAATAATATGCCAATTTCCTTCATCATTTATTTCATCCATAGTACCTAAGTGCAACATGAGGATGTTGCAATGTATTTAGCTTCAACAGTAGATAGAGACACAAAATATTGTTTCTTACTTGACCAAGCAATCAACCGGGAGACAAGGAAATAAGCTCCACCACTTGTGCTCCACCTGTTATCAACACATCCAACCCAATCAACATCAGTATAAGCTATCAAAGTGAAATCTAAGTCCTTTGAATACCATAACCTCATATCTTTTGTACCCTTCAAATATCTAAATATCCTTTTTACTACAACATGTGATTCCTTTGGTTCTTGTTGAAATCTAGCTATTAAACAAACAACATACATAATGTTTGGTCTAGTAGCAGTCAAATATAACAATCCTCCAATCATTGACCTGTACATACTTGCATTAAATTTAGGTGAATCTTTTTTTGTCAACTTGCATCTGGTAACAAAAGGTGTACAAACCAGTTTGGAATTCTCCAATCAAAACTTCTTCAATAATTCTTTGGTATACTTGGATTGAGAAATGAAAATTCCTTTGTTGTTCTAATTTACTTGTAGTCCAAGGAAGAAATTTAACTCACCTATCATATACATTTTGAATTCCTTCTGTATTTCATTTGCAAATTTTCTGCACATATCATCATTTCCTCCAAAACTTATGTCATCAACATAAACCACAACAATCAACATTTGATCTGAGTGAATAATATAGTATAAATTATTATTAGCAGATCCCTTCTAAAATCCTTGTCCAACCAAATACTTATCTAATCTGCCATACCAGGCTCTAGGTGCTTACTTCAATCAGTATAAAGCTTTCTTCAACCTGCAAACAACATCCATGTCACTTCTAGACTTAAATCCCTCTGGTTTCTCAATGTAGACTTCTTCCTTCAATTCTCCATTCAAGAATGTAGATTTTACATCCATTTGATAGAATTTGAAATCCTTAAAAGCTGCAAAAGCTAAGAATATCTAGATTGCTTCCATTCGCGCAACAAGGGCATATGTTTCTTCAAAATCAATACCTTCAATCTGAGTGTAACCTTTGCAAACCAATCTTTCCTTGTTTCTCATTACCTTTCCATTTTCTTCTAGCTTGTTTTAAAATACCCACTTTGTTCCAATTACATTTTTGTTTGCTGGTCTGGGCACATGTTCCCAAGTCTAATTTTTCTCTATCTGATCAAGCTCTTCTTTCATTTCCTTCACCCAATTCTGTTCATTGCATGCTTCTTCCATAGTCTTTGGCTCATTTTCGAGAGTAGACATAGTAATACCTACTCTTGAGCTACTTTGCTTCTTGTGATGATTCCCTTATTCTTATCTCCAATAATCTAGTTTTCTAACTGGTTTCTCTATACATACTTTGGGGTTTTAGTTGTAGTTGTCGAAGCATCCTTTGTCTCTTCTTCTTCTTTCTTATCCTTTTCCCCTTTTTCATCTAAGTCATCCAATTTATATTCAATATGCCTGTCAGGATTTCTTTGAATATCCTCTTCTACTTTCACATTCACACTTTCAACTATCTTGTTCAGTCTCTTGTTGTAACACTGGTATGCTTTGATTCTTGTAGAGTAACCCAAAAATATGCCTTCATTAGCTCTACTGTCGAAATTTCCAAGAGTGTCCTCATCTCTTTGGATGTATCATTTAGTTCCAAAATTTTTGAAGTACTTTACTGTGGAAGCTCTTCCATGCCATAGCTCATATGATGTCTTTCCATATCTCCTCTAGAACAAGACTCTGTTAAGATTGTATATTGTTGTGTGTATTACTTCTTTCCAGTAGAACTGTGGTAAACCTACTTCCATGATCATTGTTCTAGCTGCTTCTTGAATTGTTCGGTTCATTCTTTCCACTACACCATTCTGCTGTGGTGTTCTAGGGGCAAATAACTACCTTTTAATGCCATATTTTTCATAGAATTTGTTGAATTTATCAAAAGTAAACTCTCCTCCTCTATTAGATCTTAAACACTTGATTCTTCTGTCAACTTCATTCTGAACTCTTGCCTTGAAAATCTTGAATTTTTCTAAAGCCTTTGATTTTTCTCTTAAAAATGCAACCCAGGTTAATCTAGAATAATCATTTATTAAAAGCATGAAATATTTCTCACCTTGTAAGCTTCTTGTTCTAGTCGGACCGCATAGGTCAGTGTGTACAAGGTCCAACAATTTGGTAGATGATTCTTCTTTTCTTCAGAATGTTTCTTTGGTTTTCTTTCCTTCTTGACATCCTTTGCAGATAGTGTTGTTTGGTTTGGTCAGTCTTGGAAAATCTCTGACTACTCTTATTGAACTTATCCTTACCAAATTATCAAAGTTGATGCAACACATCCTCCAGTTCCAGAGCCAACTGTGTTTGTACTGAGAAAATAAGCATCTCTTTCTAGCTCCTTCCAGTTGATACATATTCCCACTTGTTCTTTTTCTAGCTACAATAACAGTTCCAGATCTCTTCTGGATCTCACAAACATCATCCTGAAACACCACATTATAGCCATTTTCACACATTTGTCCAACTCTCAAAAGATTATGATAGAAAGCCTTCACATAGTAAACATTGCTAGTGTTATGCTTTCCATCAAAGGTAATAGAGCCAATTCCAACAATCTATGTTGTTTTATCATCTCCAAATCTAACAGAACCTTCATCATATTTCTCAAGCTTCACAAACTTACTTTTATCACTGGTCATATGATTCAAACATCCACTATCAATCAACCATTCATCTCTATCTCTTTTAACAAATAATGTAGCTTTAGAGTTATCATTAGATTTTATACAAATATTAGAGATATCAAATCTAGGTTCATCCTTTTCCACCAAAAATAAACAATCCTCATGATTTGATTCATCATCTGAAATACTGCATTCTCATTGACATAATATTCCTTCTTATTTATCTTTTTAAAAAAATTTCCTTGTTCCATTTTTCAGATACTTAGTTGCTAAATGACCAATCTTTCCACATCTAAAACATTTAAGAGGTAACATACCTTTGTACTTGCCAGTACCTTTATTTAGTCCCCTTGTGAAGTTTGCTTCCAACTCATCTGAACTTTCACTATCCGGATCTTCTTCTGTCTTTGTGGCTTTGAAGGTTGTTTTAGATTTCTCCTTTTCTTTTCCAAATTTCCTCATCTCAAACACAGTCAAGGTTCCAAATAGTTTCTCTCCGATGAATTTCTTCGGATCATACACTTCTTCAATAGCTGAGAACTTGTCACTGTAGCTCTCTGGTAAGGTCATCAAAATCTTCTCCATTACATCTTCATTTGTCAGAGTACCTCCTTGATTTTTGACTTCATTTACTGCACTATCAACTCTTTGAAAGTAACTTGCTATATCCTCACCTTCTTCCATCCTCAAGTTTCCGTATCTACGCTTAGTTGTCAACTTCTTTAATAATTTGACTCTATCATTTCCTTCATAGATTTCTTTCAAATTTTCCCAAACTACATAAGTGGCGCCCAATGAAATAACTTTTGTTAACTCAGTCTTAGAAAAAGCACTAAAGATTGCATACCTTTTCTTTTCATTCTCTTCATAGGCTGCAATCTCATGTGCAAAAGAAGGACCATTTGCTGGTTCAACATATTTTATTTCAACATCTTTCCAAGTCTTGTAGCCTAGAGAGATCAAGTAACCTCTCATCTGTACTTTCTAGAAACTGTAGTTAGATCCATCAAACACAAGAATTGTCAGTTTGTGCACCATCGGATCTACCCCAAGTGGTTAAGCTCTTCTTCGAGGAATCAAATCTCTGATACCAATTGTTGAACAATCTGGATAACTAAGAGGGAGGGTGAATCAATTATTATAAAATAATTTTCTTGACTTTAATTAATTTAGAGAAAACTCAAATCAATCAGATAATAATCTAATAGATATGAACATGAAAGCATACAACAACATCAAGCACAATGAACACCAGAATTTATGTGGAAACCAAAAAGGCAAAAACCACAGAGAATGTTAATTCTCAATTATAAAACACTAGTTAAGGTGACACTGGTTAAGGTGATTTTTACAAGGGCTCACTGTAGGTAAGGCTCACTACCGGTGGGATCACTGCGACCATTACAACCAAAGATAAAAAGGCTCACTGCCAAAAGAGAAAGGCTCACTACTAATAGAAAATGACTCACTGCCAGAAGAATGATGAAAGGGAATCCACTGCTGAAATAAATGTCACCAACAATGACACCGGATAAAATCTCACTCTTTGCTACCTCTGGTCATATACTTTCACATACTTCACAATATCTATATTTTTAGATTCACATTCATCATGCTTGCTTTCATCAAACAAAATCAAATTTTACTTATACCATTTCATGCCTTCATAATATCCTAAGTTGGCCAAACATAATATCTTCATAATCTCCTAAGTCGGCCAAACACAATTTGAATTAGGTCACCAAAAAAAATTCCTACGATAGAAAGGAATGAAACATGGACCAAACAGAACCTCCTCACTCAAATCAACATGCTACATATTAACCATGATATTTGGAACCTAAGAATGGAATATACACATTACAATGCAAACAATGTTCTGGAGCACATTAACCAATTTCTAGATTGGTCTGGACCCATAAGAGTGTATCTCATTATGTTGCAAAATGAATGGGACCAGGACAAGCATAACCATTTAGATAGATCATCACAACACAACATCTGAAGCATGCCAAACCAGATCACCAAAGCATAAAAACTGAACCTTAATCAATCAACCAAGATATGTTGACATCAATGACAACAATCAACAACATCACATTCCAACACAATGGGCATGCTACAGATGAAGTATGGTGGATACATTAAAATGATGTGAAGTAAAAAACATGAAAGTACATGTTCATTGATTTTGATATCTTTATAGTATTAACTTGATTAATTTTGTATTGTCATGATGCATTCTACATACATAATGGTCAAAAAAGTCAATACATAAAGAAGAATTATATGGTCATTTTATTTTTATTTTTTTGTATTTAGATGTGAAATAACCATTCATGAAAAAGATGGAAGGATGATGCTAAACCCAATCTAAAGAAAAGGACATAAAACTTAATATGTTTGGAAAAAAAAATATTATAAGTTAAAAGGGGAATGCTAGTTCTATTTTAACTTGTATAGAGGTTTTTAGATATAAAAAAGCATGCTCAACTACTTTTAGAAGTTCATAAAAAGATATGAGGAAAAGGCTCATCATCTACTAAACAACTTGAACATAAATAAACTTGATTGTCATCCCATGTAGACATAATTTCAACATGAATAAAGTGACAACAAATGAAATCTTAAATCCAAACCAATTTAAAATAAAGTATGGTGTATGAAAAATGATCCAAGATCCAACTAGGATTAGCTTCTTTTCACTTGAGTCCATATTTGGACACAAAACCAACTAGAGTTGATGATTGACTTGCTGCCACAATGGAGAGCCAATCTTCTAGGGTCTTGTGTCTATTTTTGTGTTGTGATAATGATTGATAAATTTGATGTGTGATTTAACAATCCTATTTGACATATAACCATAGATCTAAAAATTTAATTTATTACACAGATGAAAATGAAAAATATCAAAAAAGATTCAAATCTTAGACTGAGATGCAAAGAAGAACCTATGGCATAAATTTGGAGCTTATTTTCAAGGAAAAGGGTGTCAAGTGCCCTAGAATAGATAGCTTCTTTTCCAAATCTACAAACTCTGAAATGTAGGTTACAGTCTGCTTTGTGTTTTTTGGAGCTATCTTATGCTGAAACTCCTAGATCTGATTTTCACACATGAAAAGAGGGGGAAAGGTTGTGTTGTATAGGGGCTTTCCTAAGTCAAACCCTGTTTTGATATTTCTACCTCCACATACAACAAATGATGCTAATCAAAATGGCATACCCCAAGTCAGGTAGAGGCCAAAAAATGATAATTGATTGAAATGATAAATTATAAATGATAAATGATAATATTATCCTCATGTGAAACCCTTGATGAAGTGTGTCACACCACAATTTGCCACAAATATTGATTGATGGATGCCTTGGTTGCTTGATAGACTTGCAAGAGGTTAGTTCCCAAAAACATAATAGATTGGTGTAGCTATCATGTAGAGGATAACTCAATACATATTCATAATTTGGCATGATTGATCATAATAGCTCCTTGTACACAATTTGATTCATTCTTCTTGATGTCTTGAAAGCTTGATCTTGATGGATGAAAATGTTGTAATAATGCTACTAAATCTACCCTTGAATTGCCTTGACTAATTTTAGGATCTTCAATTTTCTTAATAGATTTCATAGGATTTCAAATGATGAAAAAGATTAGTATTTATATGTAACTACTAATTTTTTGAAAATCAAATACCAATAGCCGACAAATGAAATTGGAAATTCAAATAATAAAATATCGATATCGGCATATCCAAAATAGAGCCAAAATGGGTTGGTCAAGGGCATGAGATTCCTTAGACCAAATCCATCCTTTTTAATGCCTAATGTGTTGAGGGAAAATATTAAATGCTAATTTTCAATCCCCTTGTTTGATTTTTCAAAGATATTCATAAAACGGGTAATTGAATGCACAATTAGATAGGGGGGCTAAACCTAGTGTGAAATTGTTAAGGATAATAATTTTTGTTGCTACATTTAGCCCCCACTCTAGTGAGAGCATGAAATTATACTCAGACTCATACTAAAGTAAGAATATAAGCCAAGAAAAGTTCAATGATCCAAACATTAAAGAGATCGAACAACATCAGATCTAGGGGATCCACTAACACCCAGATTCAAGATCCTATGGTAAGATAATATAAGGAAAAAGGAACAGATATAAGCATGAGGTGCAATGAATCATGAAAAACATGAAGCATACATAATAAAGACATAAAACATAATGAAGACACAAATAAAACATAAGGCAATACATGAAACAAAAACGTGAAAGGTACAAGGAAAACACGATACCATACACAAAGTAAACACACAAAAGACACAAATAAACACATAACAAACATAAAAAAAAATAAAAATAAAAATGCAATAAGACATAAACACAAGGTCAGTACTAAAAAAGGATTCAGGTCAGTAAGGTAAAGAGACCTTAGTCTTAAATTTCTCTCAAATAACAAACATCATACATTGAATGTGTTAGACAATATGGTGCTCTCATAAGGATTAGCAAGATGCATTATTGCAAATCACTCATGAAACACATGGCTCCACCAGAAAGCAAGTTGTGTTATGCCAGGTGGCCATGTAAAAAATGATCAAGTTCATGAATCATGAAATTCCATTATGCCAAATCCATGAACTTTTTTTCCAATCACGCTTCAAGGAGCATACAAAAGTTCAACATCACGGGGGATGAATCAATGCTTAGCATCACAAGGGACAAATTGATAACCATGCCTTAGGGGAATCATTAATAACACAACCACCAAATGGGTATGTCAACAAGTCAACATATGGAAGAGCACCACAATCAATAAGTTATATTTTAGGATTGTTACAGACAAAACATAATTAATTATCCATAACTAAGTTGCACAAATCCATATGTAAATATTGAATTATAATTATAATCATTGTATTTTTTTTAAAAAGGTCACCATATTTATCAAACCCAATTTACATTCATAAAAATAAATTTTGTAAGAGGGAACCAAACCATATTAAGAAATAACCATAAACATGTACCTATAATTCTAGAGAGATAACATCTACAATATACTTTGTAATATTATCATTTGGTACTTCAACAAAACCCATTGCCTTCATGCATCTAAGTTTCATTGATTCAAACACTAGATAACTTTGAAACCTACTATGTGTTAGGAATAATCATTAACCAACCCTCAAAATAAACTCAAAACATATCTCTAACTACCCTAAGTTCCAAAACCCTAAATACAACACTGTAGTAAGAAAATCCATGATCTAAAAGTACTCCCACCCAAAATGGGCATCCCAAATTTAATGGTAATTATTAGAGGTATATAGGTAGCTAGGAAGATTAATAGAGGCAATATAAAGTGAATTAAAGTAGCTATAATAGCTCCCCTATATCAATGGTAGGGAGGTAGGCAAATGAATACAATTCCATTGAATTTGATGCTCAAAACCATTTGAAAAAATAAGTTGATTATTATGTTCCATCAAAATATACCAACCTCTAAGAATTTTTCAAAATTTTGGGAAAGAATTGAAACTATGTCAAATCTAGGAGGTGGTTCAAGAACCATATTAAATCATTAACAAACACATGTCTTTATTTTTATTTCATGTAGGAGGAGGAATAGGAACTCTAAACCTTGGTGAAGGTTTCAAATTATAGGTTCTTGGGAAAACTCTGGCAAATTTATCCTACAAAATCCTATATTTTGGATCCTTTTCATCCATTAGTAACCCTTTGAAAACTTCTTATGATATCTATTTTGGTTCTAAAAAATCTTGTTTGGAACTATGTATTCATCCAGAACCATATTCTTAATAAAAACTTCATTGAGACCTTACCTAGTTACTATAAATTTCCCAACATTTTCACTTGACTTAGTAAATTTCACCATTGAAGGTTCATTTCCTTGGAGGAACTCTTTGGAAGGAAAAACTAATTTTTTTTTAGCAATCAGAACCATGTCTAGAACCTTAGCAAGTTTGGGAATTTAGAAAAGTTCTAAAACAAGCATAATTTTTGTACACTTAATGCATTCATCATTTACTCTTCCTTTTTCCTTTTTTCACACATCAACATTAGGGTTTAGGTCCTATGAGTAACTTGCAACTATGAATCTTTGCATAATATTTGAAGGAGTGGGAAATAGGAACCAATAGAAAATTGGTAGAGATTGTGCCCTACAATATAAACAAAACATGGATCCTAAGGTTTTGAGTGCAATTTAAATTCTAATGTCCATAAAGGATGAAGATGAATATTATAAGGAGCATACTCTAGGAGGGAACTAGGAAGTGGAAGATAAAATTCTAGGTCCCAGTCAGGACCAAGGATCTAAAAATAATCATAAATCCAAGCTAAGTGAGAAATAGATAATTTGAAGGAAATAGAAAAAGGAACTAAAGACCTAATGTAAAGTCCCCATCAAGAACCAATACCTGAGAGGGAGATAAAAAAATGTTTAAGAAGAGGAAGCAAGGGTAGAAAGGAACATGAACTTGGAACCTCAAGTTCCAAGTTCCCAGAGAACTTTAAATCCTACAAAAATCAAAGGTATGACCAATAATGAATTTGTAAAGTCAAAATGAGTGCAAACAAGGTATAAAGGCATACATCCAGATCCAAGAATAAAATATTTTACAAAATTTTCAGCACCCTAACACCTGCCAAGTTGGTGATAGGGTAGGTTTTATATTATTAAGCTATTGAAAATATAAAATTAAAGTTTACCCAAGTAATTGAATTCAAAGAAGTATTGGTTAACTATGGTCAAGAGTTAAGTTCACAGGTTAAGGATAGAATATGATTGATGAACAATAGGTGATACCTAGAAATTTTTAATTATAGTAAAAAAATATCTTATATATTCCAAGGAGTTCAAACTTCACTAATTAATGAAGTATTATATAGAAGGAACATACATGAAGTTCTTCTTAGATGTATCGAGCAAATTACCAAGTTTGAAATTTATTATATGAATTCCATCAAGGACTCTTAAGGCAACACTTTTGGGAACAAACTAAAACTACAAAATTTATCTATGTAGGTTATTATTTTCAAATATTCATACATAGTCACAAATGTGTCTAGAAGTGCCACCAATATTAGTTTTATATCATAAAGAAGAGGAAAATCATACCCCCTCTACATCCTATATTCATGGATGAGACTTTCGAGTAGTGGAGTTTAGATTTCATCAAGATGATCAACCTAGTGTAAAGGGTCATTTACTAGAGTGAGTATTTCAAAATTTCATTAAATTTATGGATTTTCTTACAAACATATTTAAATTATTATCCCTAGGGATATCTAATCGATTCTAAGAAAAAATTAATCAGGATCATAAAAAGAATTAGTTCTAAGTATGAAAAGTAATGACACCTAAATGTTAAAAAATCTCTATGGGTAGATCAAATTAATACTAAGAGGATAATTAGCATATCACTATATGCTTTGGTCTATGACAAAGAGCTACATTTCTTGTATCTATATAATTTCCTATGTTACAATTGATTAGGAAATTAAAAGTTTAAGAGAATGGATTGTTAGAAATTTGAATTTTAGAATCACAATATATTGAAGATAAATAATAATCTATAAGGGATTCAGTATTAAAACATAAATATATAACCGAGCATTGGTTTGACAAATGAACTTTAGAGCCAGGAGATAATGTAAAAAAGAAATGAAACCAAGACATCATACAAAATTTGATTCCTTATGGAATAACATTTTCAAAATTTTAGCAACAAAAGAGCACAATGTATTTTACCTTATGATAAAGGAGAAATTATAGATATCCCAATTAACAATATATATCTAAACACCATTAATATATTTTTGGGTTGACACACCTTGTATATATGTACTAGAGTTTATTTTCTATTAATGTGTTCCTTCTTTCCAAGGATTTTTCTTTGTTTTATTTTTTGTTCTTATCCTTTGGTTTTAGTGCTCCATGATCAAGGTGTTGGCATCCCAAATTTTATGTGTCTCATTCTACTATACTTTTCTTAAAATGTTGTGCATTTATAATTTTCTACCCTTTACTAATAATTGATCTAAGAAACTCTAAAATGTGTTCTCTGAGTGTCAAATGATGCTAATAAATCCATAAAATTCTAGATTTGTGACTACTTCTAGTGGTTTCCTTTGTATTTTTTTGTCTTGTTAGAGTTTCAAGGTTTCAAGTGTATTCATCCTTCGATTCCTTTTCTATCAATCCCAAAACCTACTAGAAATATTGTGAAATTTGTGTAAGTATTTAATTTGATAGTATTTTAGTTCTTTGAGGTTTCTCTTCCCCTCTTGCTATCTTCTCATTTCCCCAACTTCCCAAATATTTTCTCTTTGTCTAAGTCTTTTGAAGTGTCAAAGTTCTCCATTCCATCATTCCCTTTTCAAACTTGTCATTCCAAATATGTCATCCCTAGAAATTTGACACCCTACCTTTTACCACTAAGCTTTGTCTTGTTGAAAACATGCTAATTTCATTTATTCATTAAAATTTTAGACTTCCTCATCCATCCATCCCTTTGGGTATTCATTTCACAATAACCTTGGACCTAAAACTCTAATCCATTTAACCCAAAATTTATTTGCATTTTGGGACTAGAACTTTTATCATTCATTATCCAAGAACCTCTTTCCCTTTATCCCCTAAATCCAAAGATTCTTTCAATTAATTTAAAAAATAAAATAATTCTTGTGAAGTTAGACTTTTAGCCATCTCTTTAGAGGTATCCCCAAACCTCAATCCCAACAAATTTCCTTATTGGGGTTCCTTTTAAACTTTCCCCCTTATCACATCAATTCTAGCATGACTTTCTAGTCTACCCTAACACTTTAAAGTTAACATGTGGCATGACTTTCCTGTAACCTTTGATAGTCAAAACTCCTACCATTTCTCACTTCAAACCCCACCTAATATTTTGGATGACATAGAGCTTCACTATTAACCTAATTTGGCCCTATAACTACCAAGTTTAATTCAAAAATTCCAATAAACCATTATAAATTTATATTTACATAGTTCAAAAAGAGGAACGTGGTACTCAATTCATGCCTTATTTGTTGTTGCTAATCCCAACATCTCAAATGTTGTCTCTGGGCTATTATTTCAAGGAATCTTTTAGGAATTTTATTTGTTTATATATGAAGCTTCACACCATTAGTTTTAAACCTGAATGACAAGTGAAAAAGGAATTATTTTATCAATATTCTATATTTTTCATAGTTTTTGAAGGGGTATTTTTTATGTGCAATATTGATGTAGGAGCATCCGAGGTGAAATAGAAATCCTGTGTCACCAAAAATATTTTTACTTCAATTTTGCTTATTTTCAATAAGGGCTTAGGGGTTTGGAGAATAAATATTTTAATTATCAACATTATAATTTTCCCTTGTGGTGATTTGAAAAGGTAATTTTTGAAGGAATTATGCTTTGATAAATGTTTCTAAAGCATCTCCAAAGGGAATATGATTCTTGGGAATTCATTTACAAGAGGGGACCACTTTTCTTACATGTTCTTGCATTATTTTTTTCATGCCTTGCATGTATTTGCATGTTGGCCACAAGCTTTGCATGTTGTTGCATGTATGGGTTGTAATTGTGAGACCCAATCTCAGTAAAATAGTCATAAATTTCGCATATGGTACCAAAATTAAGAATTTCAAAATGATACAGAAATATGGAAATGAGGCACACCAAACCCAAAAACCATTTTAGAAAATTTTGAAGAATGACAGAGCATTAATAGGTAGAAAGTAGCGGGTTTTCTTGGTGGTTTAGTGGAGGTTGTTATGAGAAACCAATAGTGGTTTCTTCTCACACAATTTTTATATGTTGATGCTTGCTCATTTGGTGAAGTTGGCTTTGGAGGAGTAGCAGGTTTACATACACAGATGTTGTTGGATTCAACATAGGATTGAAGACTCCAAATGTTGTAGATTTTTGTATGCAGGAAGCCCATGTTGTAAGGGAGCTTATGAGCTTCCACATATTGTAATCCCAGTTCATATTTGTTGCAATAAAATATAGCTCTTTCATTCTTGCATATGCTGTGCTATTTTGATTTATGTTATGAGTTTTCAGATTGATAAGGGGAGTTTATTTCATTAGTGGTATCAGAGCAGGAGTTCCTGAGTGTGCAGGTAGAGCGCCGAATGTGAGGTAGTTTGCACCAGGACCTAGAGGTAGAATGTGTGTGATTTGTGTGTAGATAGATTGTCGAGTGTGAGGTAGTCTATACTTGAGAGGTTTAAGTTTGAGAGTGTGTGGTAAGTGTTTGCTGAAATGTCAAAGAAGAAAGGTAACACATTTGTCATAGTTGTGTATGTAGGTGAACAAGGAGAAAATATTGTAGAAGCATGTTTTGAGGAAGGCATAGAGAAAGAGAGTGAGGAGGAAGAGAAAAATTCAACAAATTTTAAAGAGGTTGCAGCAGAAACAAAAGAGTTGAGTGCAATGGAGAACATTGAAGAAGAGGACACCAGAGTTGAAATAGTAAAAGATGAGGTAAAAATTGCATCTTGTGAGTTAATTAGTGATTCTGATTTTCTTATGAATTATGTGAATGAAATGAGTGAATATGAGGAAGCTAAAAGTTTTGTTGCAGTAGTAAGAAAGAGAGGAAATATAAAGGAAGGAATAGATAGGAAGTTTCAAATTACGGTGAAGAAAAAGAAATAGGTGGATAAGGAAGAATGATGGATGAAGAACAAGCACATGATCTACAAATGTTTATGAGTTCAACTCATGAAACATTTCAAATTACCATGGATGTCTGATGTAGGAGCATCCAAGGTGAAATGGAAATCCCATGTCACCAAAAATATTATTATTTCATTTTTGTTTATTTTCAATAAGGGCTTAGGGGTTTGGAGAATAAATATTTTAATTTGCAACATTATAATTTTCCCATGTGGTGATTTGAAGAAGTAATTTTTGAAGGAATTATGCTTTGATAAATGTTTCTAAAGCATCTCCAAAGGGAATATGATTCTTGGGAATTCATTTACAAGAGGGGACCACTTTTCTTACATGTTCTTGCATGATATTTTGCATGCCTTGCATGTATTTGCATGTTGTCCACAAGCTTTGCATGTTGTTGCATGTCTAGGTCATATTTGTGATACCCAATATTAGTAAAATAGTCATAAATTTCTCATATGTTAATGAAATTAAGAATTTCAAAATGATCTAGAAAGCTGGAAATGAGGTGCACCAAACCCAAAAACCATTTTAGAAAATTATGATGAATGATAGAGCATTGATAGGTAGAAAGTGTCAGGTTTTTCTGGTGGTTTAGTAGAGGTTGTTTTGAGAAACCAATAGTGGTTTCTTCTCACACAATTTCTATATATTGATGCTTGCTCATTTGGTGAAGTTGGCTTTGGAGGAGTTGCAGGTTTACATAACCAGATGCTACTGGATTCAACATAGGATTGAAGACTCCAAGTGTTGCATATTTTTGTATGCAGAAAGCCCATGTTGTAAGGGAGCTTATGAGCTTCCACATACTATAATCCCAATTCATATTTGCTGCAATAAAATATAGTGTTTTCCTTCTTGCATATGTTGTGCTATTTTGAGTTGTGTTATGAGTTTTTCAAATTTGTAAGGGGAGTCTATTTTATCAAATATTTATAATTATGTTGGTTAGGGTATAGGTACGCCTTGTAGTCACTTTGGTCACAAATTTATAGGGGTTTCCTATAAGTTTGAATGTTTTTCCCTTTTAGCATGGCTTGCAATGAGATATAAATCCTTATTTATCATCTTTAAAAGGATGGGAGAACCAATATGGAGAAGAACTAAGAATAAGACATTTTAAAGATAGCTATAATTTCAAATCTAGCAAAGGGAAAGATATTCTGTTGTATTTTGATGATTTGGGTTCATCTCAAATGTGTAATGATTTTTTTTTTATCTCTAGATAATGAGTTTAAAGCATGGAATAAACCTTGATTGAGTGTCTCTATTGAATTTTTGTCATTCTTGGATGTGTGTGATCAATTAGCTAGCCATATGATTGTAAAAACCCTACAAATCTTTTGTATTGTGTATTTTTACAAATAATAAAGTAAATTTTTAGGTTTTTCTATGAATTACTAGTTATCTTCATCTAATATTTTACAAATTCAATTATTTATTTGAATTCATGCATATAACATATTTTTTTTTATGTATTCTAAGAGGTGTAGTGTAGTTTTTAGTGAAACCTTCATTAAGGTGTCACGTTGAGATTTTAGTCATTGCATGTTTTGAATAAACTTATGGATCTATTTTCTTACAGGTATTGGTATTGATCTACTATTAACAATATTTTTGATGAGCCCAATACATTAAATAATTCAATCATAATCATTTTATTTTAGTTTTATGTTAGTTAGGGCGGGGGCCCTAGCTCGGTTGGCTAAATATTTCCTATTGCAAGAGGTTGGTCATGAGGTCTAGTCTCCCCCACCCCTTGTGGTATCGGAGGGCGTGTCGTGCTAGTGCTGCCAGTCACATTAAAAATTTTACCAGGTGCACTACAATTTATAGGGGGTCGTGCTACCCGATTCCTGCAGTATAAAATAAAGTTTTATGTTAGTTTATTCTATATTTTAGGTATAAGTGCATAATAAAAATAGGGGTTGTTAATTCTATTTTTTTATAAAAAATTATTTCTAGCAAGAGTTTATGTTGTATAAATGTGTATAGTCTTGTATTTCAAACCAAAAAAGGTATATTTTGACACCAATATAGGGATTCACTGTGTAGTGGGTGTTGTTTTTTTTTCCAGTACACCCTTAAAATTCTCTAAAGGGTAGCCAACCCTTATAATCAAGAACCTTCAAGATGAATGGACAACATAACAAGTGAAGGACTCTAAGATCTTTACTCCTTCACTTTAGGCTCTGTGGGACCTAGGAGGGTTTTCTTTATTGTGTTCATTATTATTTATTTGATGGAGAACACTTTTGTGCACAAATTATTTCCTATAACTTGCAAATAAACCTAATCCACTAAAGATTTGGCTGATCTTTGAGTAAATAATCGTTCATTTACTAGGAACAAGGAGGTATTTCAAATACATGCTTCATGATTAAAATATTTTAAGTGAATTGTGTTCTTATTCTAAATCCATGGCCGAGTAAATCATCAACACCTTCAATTGTAAAAATATCTAACAAATAGACTAGTGCTTCATCAATTGGGCAAAGGAGTAAAAAACACAATAAACAATAATACACAAATTATTTAACTTTGATAATGATGGACTATTTTCATAATGCCTTGCAATGTGAAAAATCACAATATCTAAAACATAACTTCTCATCAGATCCTTTGCAAATTTTCATAAATTTGTGACCCTCTTTAAGAATTTAATTAAACCTTTGAGTTAAAGCATAAATAATGACACACATTCAATTGAACATTTGAAGATAAATGATAATACCCTTGATATTTTCATTTATGACTTGCAAAAATTTACAACAGGAGAGTAAACATTTTAGAGATAAGATTTTTTTCAATATCAATAATTTGCATAAAACTAATTTAGGGCTATTACATATATGACTTCAACCCAAGACAATGCTACTGTTCTATTCATCAACTTTTTACAATATATCCTTTCTACACTTAAATTCTTCCCGGACCCTATACTGGACTAAAAATTTGACCTCTATAATGAGCCATGAAATACCTTTTATATGCCAAGGGACCAACAAGCATTGGGCTCATTATAGTTACATTTCAAGAATATTTCATTTCAAATTCTAATTTCATTCCAAAAATTTCCCCGAACGGTTGCTTGTAATCATTTGCTGAATTGGGGAAGAAAATTCACTTTATTTCACCAAAAAGGAACCAACCAATGCTACCAAAAGTTATCCTTAACCACCAATGAGACTTTGCATTCCAACCACGTTGAGCCAAATTTTTTCCAAATTAGTGCAAAAGCCAAAACCAATGTACCTAGAGAATGTAAACAACAACCACTGCAACAATATCGTTATCAACCCAAAAATTTAAAACCTAGAGACAGTCTTTCTTAACCAAAACCAGAACCAAACCCATGATACACATGACCACTGTGTGTCCTTGCAAGAAACGGGGAAGAAACCTCCACTCCTTCGCCTTAATCAATAATAAGTTTTCATTAGAGTTGGGCTATTTGATTGATCCACTTACTTCCATTATGTTAGTTTTAGTTACAACAGTTGGAACCATGGTTATGATCTACAGCGATAATTATATGTCTCATGATAAAACATATGTGAGGTTTTTTGCTTACCTTAATTTTTTCAATGCTTCTATGCTGGGACTAGTTATTAGCCCTAATTTATTACAAATATATCTTTTTTGGGAATTAGTAGGAATGTGTTCCTATTTATTGATAGGTTTCTGGTTTACGCGACCCAGTGCGGCTAATGCTTGTCAAAAAGCATTTATAACTAACCGTGCGGGGGATTTTGGACTCTTATTAGGAATCCTAGGTTTTTATTGGGTAACAGGTAGTTTCGAATTTCAATATTTGTCTGAAAAATTAAACGATTTGATTGCCGTTGATGGGGTTGGTTCGTTTTTTGTTACTTCGTGTGCTTTTCTCTTATTTTTAGGTCCAGTAGCCAAATCTGCACAATTTCCACTTCATGTATGGTTACCTGATGCTATGGAAGGGCCTACTCCTATTTCAGCTCTTATACATGCTGCTACTATGGTAGCAGCAGGAATTTTTCTTGTAGCTCGATTGTTTCCTCTTTTTAAAGCTCTACCTTTAATAATGTATCTTATCTCTTGGATAGGTGGAATAACAACCCTATTGGGAGCTACTATGGCTCTCGCTTAAAAAGATCTTAAAAGAGGCTTGGCTTATTCTACTATGTCTCAATTAGGTTACATGATGTTAGCTCTAGGGATAGATTCCTATCGAATCGCTCTGTTCCATTTGATTACACATGCTTATTCCAAGGCATTATTGTTCCTCACCATCTGTAATCACCGCTTGAGTCTTCACAGAAATTGGGGCAATTGCTATCACTTCCTTCCCTGGGGTTGCCAATTGATTCAGGAGCATAAGATATCTTTGGTAGCCAAAATCAGTTTTAGTTTCACTATCAGAAGGGTTGTCAGTGATAGCAATGGGGGAATTCTGCCTTCCATAAGAAGCTCGACCATACCTAATCTTCCTTCACATTCCCTTCACGAAACCCACGACTCTTTTCCTTTGTCCTCAATTACTTATGTGGTTGCAACTTGGCTTCTCAATCTATGGCTACATCTAGTAGGGACTGATGTAGCCTTCTCACTCTGGGCCTCCTCCCTGCCCTTTTCTTTTATAGTTACAGTAGCTACAGGCACGTTCTGCTCATGCTCTGGGACATCATCATGAGAATTTTGCACATGAAATCTCGGGGACCTTTGCACTGCTAACACATAAGTAGTTGGCTTGCTCATATTCTCTGCAAATGCAGCTTCACAAACATAGCTCACACTTCTAGAATTTAGGAATTCACACTCTAAATTACAATGGTGAAAATAGAGACCATCAACCTTCATTTAATAGGATAATTAGGCATGCTAATCATCAACGCTTGATGAAAATCACACAAGAGAGCAAGCAATCGACCACTGGTGTCCACATTTTCATCGTTAATTAGCTAGGTACATGAAAATCCGTGTATTATTCTTAATGATGGAAGGAAATTAATTCCTCACATGCATTGGGATCAAATTGATCACTCCTGTAGAACACACGCCATTAATGCATACTCCTCATAGAGTTAAAATGACTATCACATACCTATTTCTGATATTTGAATGTCAACTATCGATTTCTGAACGAGATGGAAAATCGAGCGGCTCTGATCAAGTCAAATCGGGTTTGAATTTATGAGACCCTAGCTTGCCAACTTTTGGCCAATAGGAATTTGTTGACTGGGAGCTACATCATTTCGTCCACGGGCTCAACCACACTCTGCACGATGGTTGAGAAATTTCACGCGTCCATCAATCGTGTACCTCACAAACCTTCCGGTAGGCATTAATTAAATGCCATGAGGTGTGCGATGAATGACTAAGATTAACTCTAAATCTACATAATAGCCGTTGATCTCCCCATCATCGGTCATCTGACACTTGGAAAAGGATTAGACCCCATTGTGGCAAGGACACATGTCACAAAATTGTGTACCTCACACATCCTTTGACAACTATTCATTAACGCCCATGCAGTATGCGATGGGCGGAAAATATTTAATCTTCAAATCCAATGAGCTGGATTTCTGCACATGCCAGAGGTTAGTCTTAAAATGGGGCCATGACTAGGCCAACGACAATTAGACCCTTGAGAAAAACGACTTAAACTTAAGTCTTTCAGTGGTGAAATATTTTTCCAAACTTTATAAGTATTTGGCGTGGGACAATGTGCAGGTGACCTTTTTCCTAACCAAAAGGGTTGGTAAATAGACACATTCAAAGGCTCAAGTGATAAATAATTCGACTGGTAACCGGCCAAAACAAGTCAATGCAAAATTAAAATGCCAAAGGGTTTTAAGGTAGAGAATTATCAAAGAGAGTTCATAGACCAAATCCCTAACCCCATCCTTGGACATAAAGCTTGGAAATCATGATCTAGGTCATGACTTTCTTGAAATTTTGCAAGAATTTTGGAAGCTCTATCAGTGGATATGGTTTGTACCAAGGTAACTATTAAAATATTATAATAAAATTTATTTTAGCACCTTAGGGAAACCCTCCTTGATCTTGTAGAACCAAAAGTGAAGGAGGTATTACCCACCTCAATAATTGATCCTAAGTGTCCCAACTTGCATGTAGGTTTCATGATAATATTCCTAGGTCTAGCATTGATCTAGGAGGATCCAAAAACCTCAAAAAAAATTCACAATTTCAAAATTAGCCAAAAGTGGTCTTATATTGAAGAGCTCGCTGACACGATCCCAACACAACTTGAATCACATCAAAAGGAGATCGTACATGCGAGTTTTGCTTGGTCAAAGGTTGAGTCAACCCTGGTACTAGAGGTTAGTCAAAGGTGAAAAATTGATCATCTCTAAATTGGTCAAAGTCAATGTCATCACAGAAAGGTCATCGCCACGATTCCAATGGCATTCATTTCGTTGAAAATGGAGCTCGTACGCAGAAGTTATGGTTGGTCAAAGCTCGTATGCAAAAGAGTTGACCATGTTGACATCAACATGGTGAAATGTCATCTAGTAAACGTATGTACAATGATGTGGCAAGTCAGACCAATCCTTAATTGACATGTGACATCCAACATGGAAAAATCAGTGATGGACACGTGGCAGTGATCAGACATGACACGTGACTTAATGAATGACTGAAACGTGGCACACGTCAGCATCTCATCAACACCTGACATGTGGCACCTAACCACCTTCCTTGGTCACCATTTTGAATTTTTTGCACCGATTACACTGTTCGTTGCACCAGTTACCAAAATGGAGGTATGGGGGGTTTGACCCCCTAACCTCCCCCGAATGAGCCGATGGTATTACTATTGCACCACTAGTGCAATGTTTAATTCTTTACAACCAACAGTTTATTTTGTGGTTGAAAAAACATTTGACAATGTTTTTAATAGGGGTCAGCGGGGGTTGAACCCTTAACCTCTGCCACCCCAAAATGGGTATGCATCGTTGTGCTATCAAGTGCGTTGTATTTTATAAGGGGTGGTGATTGTTTTAAACTCTTGTTAAGCCTGAAAATAGTTATATGGTTAATAACAACCCAACAAATGAATATTTCCAAAAACCATAAAAACCCATAAGGGCTTATAAAAAAGAGATGAAGGTTATTTATTTGTTTTGATGGTTGAGCCTTATTAAGGCAATTTTTATGTATAAAAGGGGGTGTAGGTGTGTGAGTTTTCAATTAGGGTGATATGATAGAGTTTTTATGCTTTTGTGAAGGAAGGTGGAAATTTTGGAGGAGAAGAATTACAAGGTGATATTATACACCAAAAATTTTAATAGTGAGAGAGATTGTGAGGAATTTTGTGCAGGATTTTGAAGCTTGGATGATGTAAAAAGGCATGTTAAAGCTTGACATCATTAATAAAGTGGTCCAACATTGAGAAGCAGACTCAAAGGCGTAGCTCAAATCAAGTGAACTCCGTTATCAACCTATGTATGATCCTTCTATCTCCTATCTTACATTCTCTCTAATTCCTTTTTAGTATTTTCAGTTTGGTATTTAAGTTCTAATTACAACATTATAGTAATTAGTTAACTTTCTTAAGTTCTATAAAGGTTAATGATCCTAGTTGGTAATTTCAACAGTTAAACAACATACTCACACAATTCTATTGGATTGGGAAAATGTTGTAATTAGGATTAATTTACAAGTGAATTTGTAAACCGCTAATTATAGATCAAGTTGGTATCAGAGTCCGTTTGTAGGAAATTGTAGAAGTGAATGTTAACCAGGTTGAAACTGAAACAAGTAGAAGGTGCACTGGAAGAATTCAATCCAGAGATCGAAAAAAAAAGACCTTTCCACCGAAGATGTCAGAGATTGTAACTGAGCATGAAGCTCTAGAGCTTGATTTGAAAGCTTTTCAACAAGCTTTTCTCGAGATGAAGCTAATGGTGGAAGTTCTTTTCCAAGAGAGGCAAGAACGAAAGAAGAGAAAGGAAGGCAAGGATAGGAAGAAGGAGGAAGATGAATCCTCATTGAAAGAAGACAAAGGTAAAGGAGTAGGAGGTGGTGGTGACCTTCCTGAACCTCCATCCCCATCCTCTTCATCTTCTTCATCCTCTTCTTTTTCTTCTTCTTCTTCTTCTTCTTCTTCTAACTCTTCTAAAAAGAAACAACCTATGCAAACTAATACACCTTTGTTAAAACTGGATGTTAAATTTGATTTTCCAATCTATAATGGAGAACTAGATGCAAATAAACTATATAATTGGATTAAGAAAATTGAAGTTTATTGTAGAGTTCAAAAGTTTACTGAGAATTCTCAAAAAATCCAATTAGCTACTCTTCGCTTAGGAGGCACAACTTTAATTTGGTGGGAGAGTAGAACACATGAGGATCTAATTCGTTATGGAAAAATTATTTCTTCTTGGTTTGAGTTTATAGCTACACTTAAGAAACAATTTTATTCATTAGGGAATATGCAAAAAGCAATAATGAACTAGAAATCATTAAGACAAGAGAAAGGACAAAGTGTGCAAGAATATACACAGGATTTTAGGAAGAGGGATTTAATTTTGGGTATTCCATTGTACAAAAAAGAAACTTTGTTAAAGTACAAAGGTGGATTATGTGAGAGTTTAAAATGTACCATACTTATGTTTAATCCAACTATTATTGATGAAGTTAGTGTGCGAGCTATCCATTTGGAAACAAGATCAAGGAATAGCCATGACAATTTGTTGATGAAATCTAGTAAGCAGAAAAGAAGCAAGAAAGGGAAAGAGAAATCACAACGAACAACTACTGCAAAGAAAGAGGACAAAAATCCTTATTACTCACACTACAAAAAGGAAGGGCACAAAGATGTGAAGTGTTGGAAATTGCTTCCTAATCAGAAGCCAAAATGGTTCAAGGATCGAAAGGGTGAGTAGAAGTTCGTAACTATTGTGCAGGATCTTAGTTTAGGTTCTGATGATGAAACCAAGATTTCAGTTGTGGGTATCAAAGGTAATACTCTTGTTGTTAGTACTTATGCTTCTTCTCTAAGCTATAATGAAGTACCTGTTGAAAGTAAAAGGAATGACTTGTTTTATATAGGGGCTATTGCTAAAAAAACTAAGATTGGTACACTAATAGACATTGGGTCACAAGTTAATCTTATCTTATAACAAGTTGTTAAGAAATTGGGATTAAAAACAACTCCTCATCCTAGACCCTATCCATTGGGTTGGGTGCATGATAATGCTCAAATACATGTGTCAAAGCATTGTAAACTCTGATTTGCAATCACATCCAAGTTTTTTGATGAGGTAGAGTTAGATGTTATTCCGCTTGACATTTGTGGGATGGTTTTAGGAAGTAGTTATTTGTATGACAGAAAAGCCATTTTCTATGGGGAACCTAATAGGTATCATTTTTATAAAGATGGAATTGAATTTAGTGTTAGAGCTCATCACATGAAGAATGAAAAATCTGTGGTGAACATAGGACATTTGAAGATGATTGTAAATGCAAGCAATGTTGGAAAATGTGCCTCAAACTTATTGACATGAAACTCCTAAAAGAGTAAAATCGGTGAGACCCTCAGAATGTCTTGCCAACTAGCAGCTGTGTTCAAAAGATCAAAGTCACTGAGACATTAGATCTATCTTGCCAACGGAAGTTATCGGCAAGACATTAGCTATCGCTGTGAGTTTCCCATCTCATTCTGTCGTGGTAGATCTCTTGCCGATGGGTTGATTCCTGGTGATCATTGGGAAGACTCTTAGTGACGAATGACATTGGGGGGAGGCATGAACCCTTGAAGTAACCTATTCCGATAGATTTTGTCTCGCAGATGGTTTTACACACGAATGTCATTGGGGTGAGATGAAGGCTCGATAAGAGTCTAAAGTGACAGCGTTGGTCTCATCGACAGATTTGCATTCAGTATAAGCTCTTGTTGACAATGTTGGTCTCATCGATAGATTTGCATTCGGTATAAGCTCTTGTCGATAGTGTTGGTCTCATCGACATATTTGCATTCGGTATGAGCTCTTGCCGACAGTGTTGGTCTCCTTGACATATCTGTGTTTGGTATGATCTCTTACTGATGGTTGTGGTCTTGCCGATGAGTCTGCAATCGGTGTTAAGTCTTGCTGATAGAGTGAGTCTGGCCGATAGGATGTTGCCAATATCTTTGGTATTGCCGATGGCTTTGTGATCGGGAATTTTGGCATTAGGGAGACAAGGTCTGGTATCTCACCGACATGCGATACATTTGAATATTTTGACCAAACGTCTATCCTACGTGGTGTGTTCTAAGCCAATGAGAGAAGCCGAAGGAGAACCATTGGTAGTTGCACTATTGTGACCATTCTTGTGTGGTAGATCAACAGACTATGAGCAAAACAATTATGCTCTGGAATGGTCGACAATGATGAAAAGTTTGGTGGTGAAGAATTTTTTGATTCTGAACACGATTCAATCAATGTGTGAATTCATTATATGATTGTGAGAGCATTGTAACAATTTTTTTTTGTACAAGGTTGATCAGTGAATGTTGCTGCTGGAAAAATTGACATAAAAAAGTTAAGTTCAATCTTTGTACGTAATCTTGTTTACTGTAATACAAAGAGACTTTTCTTGGTGTGGTGGGTTTTTCTCCCATAAGGGTTTTCCCACATAAATCTGGTGTCCAATTGTGTATGTGTTCTTTTCTCTTTTCTGTTATTCTTTTCAAGTGTATCTTATTGAATTGTAATTGCAAAATTTAAAGTCACATCTGCATTCTTCCCTGAGGTTTTGGTGTTAGGAGAGTTTGTTCCACACCTAAGCTTTCCTTACAAGCAATACTTTAACCCTTATGTCTGTAACAACTAGTGATACTAAGCATGGCAATTCTAATCATGATAAAGTGTCACAGATAGCACAGTGTGAGGATCAGTTGCAAGAAGAGTCAGGCATTTAGTTAGAGGTGGTAAAAGAGGGTTTGAATGTTTCATTTTCTAATAATGTTCATGTTTAGGAGATTCAGAATTTTAATACTTTTTCCTTCACATCAATGTATTCAACACTGTTGCTTGTTATTCTGCTAGCTATTTCTATGTGCATGATGAATGTGATAGTGAATATTGATGAACATGCAGTTTATTGTATCAACAAAGCTATCTCATACTTCTTTGTATTTGTGATGGGTCAAATGTTCAAAATTTTAGCAGGAAGGACAAATGATACTAGGCAAGTGGGGCGACATTTCCCTAGCTCAAATTATACATAAAATAGACCTTTTGGAGGTCCAAAAGCTTCTCAATGGGGAGGAATGATCCAAGAGGATCTAGAAACCTCAAAAAATTTCATAGTTTCAAAATCAGCTGAAAGTGGTCTTAGATTGAAGAGCTCGCCAACACGGTCCTGACGCAACTTGAATCGCGTCAAAAGGAGATCGTATATGAGAATTATGCTTGGTCAAAGGTTGAGTCAACTCAAGTACCAGAGGCCAATCAAAGGTGAAAAATTGATCTCTAAATTGGTCAAAGTTGGTGTCATCGCGGAAAGCTCATTGCCATGATTCCAATGACGTTTGTTTCATGAAAATGAAGCTTGTACACAAAAGTTATGGCTGGTCAAAGCTCATATGCAAAAGAGTTGACCATGCTGACATCAACATGACATCAACATGGTGACATGTCGCCTAGTCAACATCCGTACAGTGATGTGGCAAGTCAGACCAATCCTTAATTGACATGTGGCATCCAACGTGGACAAATCAGTGATGGATATGTGGCAGTGATTAGACATGACACATGACTTAATGAATGACCGACACGTGGCACATGTCAGCATATCGTCAACACCTGACATGTGGCACCTAACCACCTTCCTTGGTCACCATTTTGAATTTGTTGCACTGGTTACACCGTTCATTGCACTAGTTACCAAAATTGGAGGTATGGGGGGTTCAACTATCCTCCCGAATGAGCCGGCGGTATTATCGTTGCACCACCCATGTAGCTTAATTCTTTATAGCCAATGATTTATTTTGGTTAAAAACATTTGACAATGTTTTTAATAGGGTCAGGGGTTGAACCCTTAACCCTCACACCCAAAATGGGTATGCATCAAGTTGTCAAGCGTTGTGCATTTTATAAGGGGTGGTGATTGTTTTAAACTCTTGTTAAGATAACAAATAGTTATATGGTTAATAACAACCCAACAAATGAATATTTCCAAAAAACCATAAAAACCCATAAGGGCTTATAAATGAGGGATGAAGGTTATTTATTTGTTTTGATGGTTGAGCCTTATTAAGGAAATTTTTATGTATAAAAGGGGGTGTAGGTGTGTGAGTTTTCAATCAGGGTGATGTGATAGAGTTTTTATGCTTTTGTGAAGGAAGGTAGAAATTTTGGAGGAGAAGAATTACAAGGTAATATTATACACCAGAAATAATAATAGTGAGAGAGATTGTGAAGAATTTTGTGCAGGATTTTGAAGCTTGAATGGTGTAAAAAGAAATGTTAAAGCTTGGTGTCATTAATAAAGTGATCCAACATTGAGAAGTGGAATCAGAGACAGCTCAAATCGAGTGAACTCCATCATCAACCTGTGTTTGATCCTTCTATCTCCTATCTTACATTCTCTCTAATTCCTTTTCAGTATTTTCAATTTGGTATTTATGTTCTAATTACAACATTATAGTAATTAGTTAACTTTCTTAAGTTATGTAAAGGTTGATGAACCTAGTTGGTAATTTCAAGGGTTAAATAACATAGTCACACAATTCTATTGGATCGAGAAAATATTGTAATTAGGATTAATTTACAAGTGAATTTCTAAACCGCTAATTACAGATCATACATACTTGGAACTTCAAAGATTATCTAGCTTTAGAGATTTGGGATTCATAACTCAAATTACCAACACAAGGTATTTTCATAGTAGAGGTTCAAAGAATTTTATTGCCAAAAGAATTTTAAAAATGAGTACATATGTATTAAAGGAGAGCTACATGTAAGTTCATCATAGAGAAAAGATAAAAGAGAATAATGACATGATCTAAAAGGATTATAACCCCACTTTGAAATAAATTAATTGATCTAATTATCTTTAAAGATTAATTTTTTAAAATATAGAGACTAGATAGCTTAAAAGTAGGTAACCGTCTGATTGAGAAAAATAATGAGGTTCATTACTATAGGTCATGAGAGTAATCATTTCTCAAAAGCCACCACCCATGTATATTTAGTCAAAAATATCCCAAAATACATAAACATGGTAAAAGGAGGGAGTAAAGATATAGTAAAGTACAAGGATTAGGAGATCAAGAAAAATCATGCCTCAATGTGGGTTCACTAACTCACATTTATAATTAATGGTTTGATAAAATTTTCCCCTTATAGTTAAGGATTATAAATAGGGGATAATCCACTAAGAAGTCTTATTTATAATTTTGTAATATAGATCTTTATCATTCCTTGTTAATACATGCACTTAAGAAAGTGTAATTTCATAAATGATAAGTCCTCAAGAGTTAGTATTCCCCTCAAAGACCTAACTAATTTGAAAATAGATGGGTAAAAGCACAAAGTTGTGTCACACTTTATAAAGGAAGCATCCAACACTAATCCAACTTTTAAACTTGAATCACTAAAAAGTGGCATATATTTTTTGAATTTTGAAATGATGTAAACTAGTCAAATATGTATTTTTTAGTATATTTTATGTTTGTATTTAAAAAAAATAAATTATTTTAAACTAGTTTTTAATAAATTAACACTATAATTTAGTTGTTGATAAAATGTTGAAAATTGAAGTTGAATGGGACATTAAACTTTCTATAGTAAATTTTATTTTTTTCTTTTAATTTTTTGTGTGTATTTATAACTTGAAACTTTAGTGCATGGATATATTTTTTCTAATTTTATAAATATATATTTTTAAATAAATATTAAAATGCATGAATAAAAACAGTTGTTCCCATCGATGTTAACTTTCATATTAAATATTTATCTAAAATGGAAAAAAAATATACCATCTTGAAATAGATTCTTTTATCTAGTGCATCATTTTTTTTTCAAATTTTTAATAAGTTTTAGTATTTTTCCTTGTCATGGTAATCAACCTAATATTTTGTGTTGATAACCTACTTTTAGTAAAAATAAAAAAATAAAATATAAATAATAATTAAACTATTAAAATAAATATATTTTTGAAAACTACACTTATGGATCTACAAAAGGGTATTTTTATATTTTTAAAAAAATGTTATTTACATTAGTAGAGTTATTGAAACTTCATGTTTTTCAAATAATTTTATTTTTTTTGTAAATTGGACTCAAAGTGGTGCTCCATATATTTTAGCCAACAATTTTAGTTGAGAAAGTTGTGGAAGTATCTAACTTAGCTAGAATGAATCTTACTAGATCATATGTTTGACCAAAATTGATTTTTAGTTAGAAATACTTAAATTAAGTTGTGCTGATAAGTTGGCTAAAAGTGTGACACAACTTTGTGCTTTTACGCAGATAAAAGTGATGAAAAATAGGAAGAAAGTAATAGTCCTAGGTATTGGCATCCACTTCCTCCAAAATTACAACACAAATAATCCTATACCTTTGTGCTATCTCAACCAAGGTTAAATCCATTCATAATGAACATTAACATGGTGAAGACGAAAAAACATGTTAATAATATCACAATTTCTTTAACTTAGAGTTATCTAGACCTAGTAATAATCTATAGGAAGTAATGCATATAGGGATGATTGATCAAGTGTAAATAGGATAAATCTAAAATTTTGGCTTCTAGAAGTGGAGCACAACACTGGCTCAATATATAGCCCTACAAGTTTACCCTCTATAGAATTGATACAAGCATACTCATTGTGTTATGATTCCAAAGAAGAGGCCTTTAGGTGCTTATTTCTATATATCATAAAAATATTACATCTACACAAAATGGACGTCTTCCATTATAGTTATACAAATTTAAAGAGGGCATCGATCATTGAGGATAATCAGCTCAAGTTCCTCAATAAAAAGTTCAATCTTTCTCCAACCAATATAAAGTTACCACTCCTACCCATTAACATTTTAAACTTTATTTCTAATGTTCATGGCATATGCTCAATATTATATTTCATATTTAGCCTCAATGATAATAAATAGGTTTATGGCTTCCAATTAGGAGTGTTTCACAAGATGAAGACCACCACCAAGAACTAGGTCCTTCTACTCAACTTCTCAAAAGTTATCACCAGCTCCATTTAGTACTAGCTTGGAAATTTAATCTCTAAAATGATTTATAGGTGCTACTCATACATTTTACACCCGATTCTCTAGAATTTTTTTTTTCTTCCAAACCTTTATCCTAATGGTGATCAAAATAAATTCTATGAACCCTCTAAGGGTCATTCTTGTGTCTTCATAGGAACATGGATCACAAATGTCTTTGAACTATTATTTATTTGTTAAATTTCTTACAACACTTTCCCTTGTACACCTAGGGGAAATAAAGTGATTTCTCATTTGAGTGAGAGGAAATTATGCCTCCTATAACATATTAAAATTCTATGTGACTACTACTTTAGCCAAACTATATCATGATTAGATTACATGGTTTCAAGGAAGAGGCCTTGTGACTTCCCAAGAACCTCACTAATAGGGTCTTGGTTCTTGAGTATTCCTAGTAACTCAATATCATTGATTTTGAATATGACACTAGAAGGAAGAAGAATTCATTCTATGGAATTCTCTTCTCTTTTGGTGCAATTACTATGAATTTATGATGCTCAAACAACCTCCTCATATTGAAGCTAGCAAATTCAATCCTTGAGCTCATTGATAACCATTAGAAATATAACACAAGTAGCTTTATGGATGATTGGGTCATAAGAATAGGTCCCATAGAGTTATTTTTCATAAAAATAAGCTAGATATTAAGGCCAATAAATTCGCACTAGATAATTCTTAAAGATATTATGTAGAGATCGACAAGCTTCCCATAAAACCTCTTCCACCTTGGGAGTTATTTTACCTACTAAAAAATTCCTATGTTCCCAAGAATATCATGACACATGGACTTCATAATAATCTTTGGGATTTGAAATGGATAGAAGAAAAAATTAAATCCTACTAAAAATATAGGAAAAGGATTGCAGAGATGAAGTACACTTTTGATTAGGTGGACATAGATGAAATATAAGAGGACCTTTGGGAAAAGGACCACGAATCTCTTGTATCAAATACCAGTTTGGAAAAAATTAAAAAAGGAAAGTATTTGGGATTTCCAACAACTAAATAAGAAGTAGAAAAAATAGAATAAGGAACTCCAACTACCAATACCTATACCAATTTGGTATAATACTATATTTAGTAGTAAAATATAGCCATAAACCATAGTAACCATCATTATACACAATATAGGATAAATATTTGTAGGATCCCATTCACTAGATCCAAATAGATTCAACATCTAGGAGATTTAGAGTGCAACTATCACAAGACTATCAAGTTGCTCAAGTAACTCTCTAGAAAGATTCAAAGAGGTTCTAAAAATAACCTGGAAAAGGTTCACCATTTATATGAGAGTCACAAATTATATTTTCAATAGTAATAGAAGAGCCAACATTAGTTGTACAAGCACCTCCAAGTTAATAATTACAACTATAAAGCTCTCTTGATAAGATGAAGAAAAGAAGAATCTAAATCTAGAGGGATTCTAGCTCTAAAGGATCTCTTGAGGAAGCAGTTAAACAACACCAATTTCCATCAATTTTAATGCCCCAAAGCATTGTTGTGTCATAGGAATTATTCACCTCCTCCTCCTCCTCTTGTTACTTATATTATTCCCATCTTCACATATCTTTCATAATCAATAACCCCTCCACCATCCTATCAAAGCATACAACAATCAATTCCATCTCCAATTGATACTATAAGAATGCTATCTTATATTGTAGCCTTGATCCAAATTACACATTCTTCTCCACTAATTTTTTCTATATCCCTACTATTTTCTCAAGCCTTGGAAAATTATCGATCCTTGTTAACTCATCTCTCATATGGATTACCTCCTTTATCTCCATCCATAATGTTATTGTCATTCTCCTTACCTCATGGGGCTATTTTATGAGAGAAAGTATGGTACATGGAAACACTTCCTACACTAATATTCTAAGAAGTGATGTGAAAATTTCAATATTTTAACAATTATAGAAAGCTAAAAAGATATCTAAATATAAAATAAATAATAAATACCATAGCACTATAAGTGTACATGGGGAAAACCCTTTCAAAAAAAATCACACTCCAAAGTAGCTCAATATATTATTCAATAAACCATGATTATGATATACTTTCATATAAATTATTCATCCTAGGCATATCATCAACTAGAAATCTAGAGGAATTATTATAGATTAATATTTAGTATCTACAAAACTTTGTATATAACCTCCATCTCAAACACCTAATATATAGGAGATGCAAAACTTGCAATCATCAAATGGTAATTAGAAACCCATGAGCTAAAACCTCCCAAATTTTTTCCCCAAATTACCCCCCAATAAAATATGTCTGACAAAATGTCATAATACACATCATAAGTTGGTCAATAGTTATAACTCCCCTTTGCAACTCTTTTATGCATCTAACAACTTTTTAAATTTCTACGAATTTTTTTGAAGGGCATAAATTTTGATTTGGTGGGCCGATTGGTCCTATTTTTCTTTTAAATTGAATTACCCAAAGATATTTACATAACAGGCACCCCTATAGGTACTGTTGAGTAATTAAGAAATCTTATTTTGGCCAAAACTAAGCCTATAGCCCAAAAATTGATTTTTTTCCATTTTTATCTAAAAATTGCACCTTTTTTAATCTTAACATTAGGATCAAGGTTGAAACACCTTTCCCAACATTCTCCCACTTGTTGAACACCTTACAAGAGAAAAATGAGTATCAACACCATTTATCTAATTGCTAGGTCCACGAGGCTACTAGACTTGTAGCACCACCTAATTTTTTGTTCTCACTAGCTTTGTTAGTGCATTTGTAACATTCTTCAAAGTTTCAAAATTTTGTATCATCACTATCCCATACTCTAAAATATCTAAAAAAATTATACTCAGACATCAATATGCTTCATCCTTGCATAAAAGGTCAAGTTATTTGCTAGACATATGACCCTCTGACTATCATAATGATTTGTTATGGCCCATACCTCTAGTAAAATTTTTTAACCCAATCTCTTAAGCTATATGCCTTCCTTACAAGCATGAGTTTATTTAAGTTACTTTGCTTATATAGTAGAAAAATAAACTACAACTTGTCGCTTACTCAATTGATTGTACCACCAAACATAGTGAAAACATATCCATTGGTGGAAATTCTACTATTAATACCTTCAACCTAATTTGAATCCCCAAATCCATAAATACAAATAGAATTTATATCCCCTATAACATAATCATGATAACATAAGGAATACTTAGAGGTATCCTACAAATATGCAAAGAACCTCTTCACTACATCCCAATGTACTCATCAAAGATTAGCCACAAATAAGGTAAGGACTCCCACTACTTGGGCAATGCCTGATCTTATATAAACCATAACATACATCAAATTCCAAATAGAAACATAAGGTATTTTTCTCATATCCTCCACCTCATGAGGAGAAATTGGACATTGCTCAATAGATAATTTTGTATCCATTATAATAGGAACACACAATAACCTGCAATTTGTCATGTTAAACCTTTCCAACACTAAGTTTACATAATTAATCTATCACTACCAAAATTTTCTATTCACTTTATGTATTTTTATCTCAATACCCAAGATGTACTTGGATACCCCTAAGTCCATCTCAAACTATGCTAAATGTTGAGACTTCAAATAAAAAATTAAATCCAAAAAATAATATATCATCAATATATAATTAAATAATGAGAATATAATCACCATCCATCTTATAATATATTCCATGATTTAATTTAGACATTAGAAGTCTTAAAATTAACACAAAATAATCAAAATTTTGGTACCATATCCTAGATGATTGCTTAAGACTATACAAATAATTCTTCAACTTACATACCAAAAGTTCTTTACCTTTCTCAATGTGGTGATTTAGTTGTGTCATGTAAATCTCTTCCCCCAAATAATCATGAAGGAATCTTGTTTAACATCCATATTCTCAACCTTAAGATTATTTTATATAGTAACAAACAACATAAATCAAATAGAATTTAGCATTGCTACTAGAGAGAAAAATGCCACCATAATATATTCCATCAACTTGGGAATAACCCTTTTCAACCAATATCACATTTTACTTCTTAACACTACCATTATACCTTATTTTTATTTTGAACGCCCACTTGCATTCAAAAATATTTCATCTATTAGGCATATATACTAGGTTCCATGTGTTATTTTTCTTCAAACAATCCATCTCCTCATCCATGACCACCTTTTAGGAAATTTTATCATCCATACCCATAGCTTCATTTACAATCCTAATCTCATTCTAGTGTTAGTAATCAAATGAAAAATACTTCTCCAATCAAGGGGAGTATACATTTTTATTTTCTTTATCAAGTGGACCTCCTCAATGACTAAGGTGTTGGTTTTATCTCTTCTTTATAACTATTTGAGCTTTCTTCCTCTTCAAGTCCTTTATGGGATTCGAGTTAAACCTTCTTGTTAGTTTGGGTTATTTGAACCACATCCTTCTTTTAATCCTGAATTTGGTTATAATATTGTCAAAGAATACTTAAATTCTCTAAATATAACACCTTTTCTATACAAAACTATCTTAGTTATAGGGTCCCAACGCTTGTATCCTTTTAAAATAGTACCATAGCCAATGAAGACTAATTTTACATCGTTGTTCTCCAAATTTGACCACTTCTCCCTAAACACATGTGCATATTACTCATAACCAAAGACTTAAAGATTTCTCAATGATGTTTTTCTTCCCAACCATACCTTCATAGGTGTCTTATCAACAAGAGCTAATATAGGAGACCTATTAAATAGGTAGAAATGTATGAAAATTTATTCTACCCAAAAAAAATATTCCAACTGTGCTAAGCCTATTCCTATCCCTCTTCATCAATGTCCTATCCATTATTTCTACAACTCCATTCTATTTAGGGGTGTATGATTTTTTCTTATGTATTTCTATTCTATGGTTCTTATATAATATATCAAAATCTAGGCTGAAAAAGCTTGCTGCCATTATTATTCCTCAAAATCTTAATCTTCCTACTAGTGTAATTCTCTACAAGAGTCTTGACTAAAGACTTCAGGTTTTCTTATTTAAGGAAATATACCCATGTCCTACTATGATCATTAGTGAAGGAAACATAATATATAAATTTAGAGATTGAAGAAGCATTAACAAGACCAAATACACTATTATGAATTAAATCCAATACTCCAAAATATTTATGAGAACTAGAGAAAAACTAAATACTATTTTGTTTTCCATATACACAATGTTCATAGAAATAAAATTCAAGATTACAATCATTTAACCCCTCAACAAGTTTCTCATTTTTAGGGTCCTTAAACCCTTCTCGCCTTTGTGACCCATTCTTTGGTTCCATAACATTTTTTTTTCTACTAGTAACTTAGTGTCTAAGTAATGAGCAACCTTAAGTACCTAAAAATTATGCCCATTAAAATTAGACAAAAAAGAACCTCTTTGTTGTTGGTTCTGAAGGTGAAGGTGAAGAATTTGTAGATCACTTCATTGTAGAAATTAAAGAAATATTACACTAAGCTATGCATGAATATAGCTAAAATAGAGTTCCAAATTGAGTAGCCTTAGAAAGAAAAATAGCTCCTCTTTTCATCTTGCACTCTCCACTCAAGAAAGAAATTGCACACCTAGATAATTTAGTTTACTTATAGAAAGTATATTTTTTTTCCAAACCAGTGATATGCAATACATCATCAATCCCCTTTACTCATACATTAGGGAATTGAATTAGGATTCTACCATGGTGAATAATCTTCATATGAGAATAATATCCTAGGTACACCGTACCATCATCATATTCTTCATATTTTGTAAACCAATCTAAATGTTAGATCATGTAGAAAGAGGAATTAAAATCTATCTTGACCCCACACCTTATAATGCATGATTAGAATGACAAAAGAATCACTTTCATCTTAGGAGGATCTCTCAAACTCATCATCAGAATCTACCTTTTTCTTCATCTTCTTCTCCTCCTTACAATTTCTTCTTAGATTTACAATTTTTTTACAGTTCTAACATTTCACCTTGAACTTACAAAGAGATTTGGATCTCTCATGGGATTTAGATCTAACCTTTTCTTTCTTCTTTTCCTTCTTTCCTTTTTCTTTGGATCTTCCACAAACTGCTAGGGACTCCTTATCCAATTTATAAATCTTCCTTATAATTTCTTCACAAATAAAAGATGCAACCAATTTGTTCATCTTTAACTTGATTTTAGTGATTCCAATCTTCCATAATGAGGTGACACCATGAATCTAGTAAATAACACAAAAAATTCATACACTGGTCCTCCTCTATTTTCAATCCCATAGAGTGTAACTAGGTAACTATCATATTGAAGGAATTTATATGTTTGGTTGTAGACCCAACATCCACCATCTTAGGGGTATACATATTCCTTCTTATGAAAATATTATTCACTAGGTATTTAGCTTGATAAATTTATCCAAGCTTTGTCCAAAGATTCACTATGTTATTCTCTTCATGCACATTCAACAACATTGAATCATTCAAACTAAGTCTAATAAGACCCTTTTCTTTTATATCCATCTTATCCTAGTCTTATTATGATGTAGTTTTAGGTTTGGATCCAAACATTATATCCCATCAATCTTAGTCTATGAGCACATCCTCCGTCTTGAACTTCCACAACTCAAATTTTGTGCCTAAGAACTTATCCATGTCTATCCTTGATTTGATTTCATCTCTTCCTATAATAATATCAAAACCATCTTTGCACAAGCTCCCACTTAAATGAATAAAAATAAAAATAACCCTCTATAAAACACCTATATTATAAGGTGATCAGGCTATAATACCAAATTAAAAGAAATAGGGTACACAAAATTTCTTCCTAAATTAATATTATGAGGAGATTGTTGTGTAAATTTTAATCTCTTAACAATTATAGAAGAAGAAAAACATTTAAATAGAAAATAAACAATAAATGCAATAATACAAGTGTACATGGGTAAAACCATTTTGGGAGAAAAAACCCACACTCTAAAGTAGCTCAATGTATTATTCAATAAACCATGATTATAATACACTTTTAAATCAAGCCTTCATAGGAGTATCACCAACAAAATATCTAGAGGAATTCTTATAGCTTAATAGTATCTATAGAAATCTACACACAACCTCCATCTAAAGCACCTAATATATAAGATATATAAATATTGAAACCATCAAATGGTAATTAGAA
>VDFB02031667.1:0-32701 GCA_007258455.2 Sequoia sempervirens | reverse complement strand
CATCCATCTCCTTTTGTCTCAGAAGCATCTCCATAGATTGATTACTTTGTCTTCCAACATTTCTGAAACAAAACAGATTCTTTAGCAGGAAAGAGGAAGACAACATTTTGTAAAAGTCAAGTAATTATTTTGTGCAAAATAAGTACCTGTGTCAAGTTGCAAATCCCTTTTTAGCTGGGTGGAGGTGTGACAACATTGTCTTGTTTGACAATGTCTATGATCCAATTGGCCATGGCAAGTGTAAATGTTCCTTGTAATTGGAATTTACATAGCATGAACATCACTGTGGACATGTCTTTTTTGTAATTTAGATAGGGTATTGCTGCAAGTTGGGGGAAGTTGCTTTCTAGCAATTGTTTGTGTAGGTAACAGTCCAGAGCTTTGTTCGTTGTGTGGATTGCGCATTGAAGGAATTGCCTGTATTGAAATTTCGTTGTTGTTGTGCATGTTGCACATTGGAAAACGTCACTGTTTGATGTTTCTGCAAGGAAAACTCTTTGTTCACATGTCATGCATACTAGTTGGTATGGTGGGAGGTGGACATTCTTTGGCTTGAGGGTACCAGTCCCCTGGAATGGCAATGCAGATTTGATTAGAAGGCGTAGCAATTTCTAGATGGAACAAAAGTAATGCATAATTATACAATATAAGTGTCCAGTAATAAAAGTATGTTGCAAAGAAAGTTATTTCCAGTGTATTTTGGTGCCATGAAAGAAAGAAGACACTATATCACAAAGCTACTTGATGTTTGTGGTAGAAAGAAACAGAATCTTGAAGATGTTTTTGAACATTTTAAGGCAAAAAAAATTTGATTAGTATGGCAATCTATTTATGGAAAATATATGCAAATATGGTCAGTATATCAGAAACATCTAGTAGATCCTAGATAAAGGTACAACTCATACTCTCGAACTATTAGCATAGTGTCATTGCTCTCCTCAAAAACATCCTTCGGCATGGTTTGTTCATTGTTCAAATGTGTAGGCCAAGAAAGGTTAGATCAATATTATAAAATGTATATCAGACCCTATATTTATCTTTCATTGATCTTTCTTGTAATTTCATTTTTCAAATAGAAGACACAAGCACAATAGAAAACACAAAATAAGGAGAGGGCTATCTTAAGTTGAAAGAATTCGAGAACCCAAGAACTATGATTGTAATAGTTGTTCAGAGTTGATTGATTGTCAATGAATTATGACATCTTGCTCAATCCAGGCACAATATTACTCTGGGAACTACTCTAGACTGCATTGTGTCTAAAATAATCTAAATCTTTTGAAGATAAGTCTACAATATTATGAGGCTAGATACCTGTGTGCTGGAAGAAACCAATTTTCCTAGGAAAGCTTTAGTACATTGGTCATTCAGCTCATCAATGAAGGTGGATTGTGTTGTTTGCATGAATGTTGAGCCTATCTGTCCGCTGTGAATGATATTTTTGAACAGTACTAGTGGCCTTTTCTTTGATGCCAATATCATACACAGTTTGGCATAGGGCCCTCTATAGCTGCTAGGTACTATAATCCGTAAAGCAGACAATTGAGTCAGTTGTCATAGCCAGCAAAATGGATGATGAAAAAGAAATAGGGTGAGGTTTGAGATTCTTGCATAACATCTTATAGTAGCAAAGTCGTCGTGCGAGTCTCCTTCTCTAATGTGTTAGTTCATGTTGCATCGGCATTTGAAATGAGCAATAACAATTGCAGCAACTGATCCAATAGGATAGCTATCTTTTGATTTAATCAATTCTGAGATGGTTGTGTCAGGTATTAGTCTACGTTCTTTGTAGACTTTGCTAATGGTTTGTATGGTGGTTTTATGAGTGAACTGGAGACAGTAATCAACATCTCCTCTGTCATATTTTGTTTCTCTTTTAATCACAAAGTTTGTGATTCGGATACTTGTATTAGGCGATAATTTTGGCAAGAATATGTCAATCAGTTTGTTGTTAATGATAAAGAATTGGTACTTTTGGCTGGGTTGTAGGGTTGTTGGTAGCAGCAGGGCCATAGATGACCAGAACATCACCTTCAAAAGCTACAGCTGATTGTTTTGTACAAATATCAAGTATGCTTGATGGCTGAATGTGTTCTATCTTCATCCTGTAAATTGCAATACCAGCAATGGTGGAAATTGAATGAACAAGTGACGGTGGTAAAAATGAAGTTACATATGGCATAAATGTTTTAAAATACTTGCCTCTTTTGTTGTTGGCTGTGACTTGAACGAACAGCATCATTTCAAGGGGTGGCTACACGACTGTGTGACAAGTGTTAGAAGACATTGCTAGTGAACATAAATGTCAAATGCTTATTTTTATTTCAGGGAAAAACAATATCAAGGATGTTAGTACATATTTTTTGTGCCCTGAGAAATGTTTTAATATACTTGCCTCTTTTGTTCTTGTGTGTCCCTTGAACGAACAACATCATTTGGAGGGGTGCCTACATGACTGAGTGACAAGTGTTAGAAGGCATTGCTACTAAACATCAATGTCAAATGCATCTTTTTATTTCAGGCGAAAAAACAATATCAAGGATGTCAAAACATATCTTTCGTGCTATGAGGAATGTTTTAGAATACTTGCCTATTTTGTTCTTGGCTGCTAGTTGAATGAACAACATCATTTGGAGGGGTGCCTACATGACTGAGTGAAAAGTGTTAGAATGAAAAGTGTTAGAAGGCATTGCTAGTGAACATTAATGTCAAATGCATATTTTTATTTGAGGGAAAAGGATATGAAGGATGTCAATACATATTTTTCATGCTCTGAGAGTCTGAGAGAATACTTGACTTTTTTGTTCTTGGTGGCTCCTTGAGCAGGTAGCATCATTGGCAGAGGTGCCTACATCACTGAGCCAAGTGTTAGCAAGCATAGCTAATGAGCATTAATGTCAAATGAATAATTCTAATGCAAGTTCCATGCCCTGAGAATGTGATAGAATACTTGCCTCTCTTGTTTTTAATTGTTGCTTGAGCAAGCAGCATCACTGGCAGAGGAGCCTACATCACTGAGGGACAATTGTTAGTAGGCATTGCTAATGAGCATTAATGTGAAATGCATAATTCTAATACAGGGGAAAAGGATATTAAGAATGTGAGTACATATTTTCATCCATCTTTCGTTTGTTTGATGGTAGGTTTTCTAACACCATTGAATCATGCATGTTATGTTGTCCACCAAATGGAATTGTTGTTTTGCAAATGCTCCTAACAGTACATGCAATAGCAGATTTGTGCAATGAATGAAACAAAACAAATTGAATGAAAAACATTGGTCACAAGTAAACTAGTTTTGAAGCTTGTTGGTGTCAAGCGTAAGGCATTTACCTGTTTGAAGAGTGTCTTGCTGCTGTAGTCTTGAGTCTTCAACTAGTCAGGGGCATAGTTAGGCTAAAGCAATCACGATAGTATGCAGATTGAGATATTAATCTGGTTGAGAGTCAGCTACAGTGTTTGGAATCTTTTTCCCTGGTACTACATGCAGAATTTAGTCTTTAGAGAAATGGGAGAGAAATGTTAAAAATGTTGTAAGAAAAATGTACCATCAAAAACTTGTAAAATACAAAAAACTCTTAGATCGAAAATAAATTGTAAGTTTTGAGATTAGTAACAAACGATATCTAAAAATCTACCATAGGGAGGACTCGGAAACGTAACCTCAACAAAGTCATAAGTCCATTTTCTTACCCAGAGTTCCAATGGTTGGCTCTTCAGTTTGGTTCCAATGGAAGCTTGGAAAAATATTTGCACCCTAACATAAATGATCAAAATGTCTGTAAATTGGAATTGAGTGAGTGAGCATTGCTATAGATGTAGCCCATGGCATGGAATATTTACATCATTATTATCGTTTGCAAATTGTGCAGTGTGATTTAAAACCCAGCAATGTACTCTTGGATGCTGCATGCCAGCCCTTGTGACTGATTTTGGTATATCCCGCTTAACTACTACAAATTCCATAGATTCACTGAGTACAACAACATTTACGGTTAAAGGATCTATTGGCTATATTGCTCCAGGTAAATGTTTTGAGTTTTTTTTATTTGGCAATATCATTTCCTTTAATAGCTTCTTAAATATTTCATGAATAAAATTGATTGCAGAGTATGGATTGGACAGGAATGTTTCTATAAAGGGGGATGTTTATAATGTAGTATATGGCTCTTTCCTTTCCATTCTCATCATGTTATGTGAAGAGAGATCTTAATGCTACTAATGTTGCTGAGATGTATAGGATCAGTGGCTTGTTTGGTATCGGTGGCATGAGCACTGGAGGTGTTAGTAAGTAATACTTGATATGTTGGAGGGATTTATCACTCTTGTCATCCCATTTGTAGGTTATCCCTTTATGGAGGAGATGTGAAAAGGGATGAATTTTGTTTGATAGTTGAGCTATGAACCTTCTAATGGACTACAACCTTCCTTGTAATCCACTCATCTGCTTTAATGTATGTGGTGGTTCCATGTCTAGGATGGCTTTTACCTTTGTTTGATCAATTTCTATCCCTCTTTGTGAAATGATAAAGCCAAGGAGTTTGCCCAATGTGACAATGAATACACACTTTTTTGGATTCAACTGTACCTTGTATTATTCAATTTTGTTAAAGATAGGTCCTAGAACTTGTATGTGCTCACTTCTCTTCTTGATATTTCCAAAATATCGTCCACATAATCTTAAACTATTTTGTGGATCATGTCATGAAAGATGAGGGTCATGGCTGTTTGATAGGTAGCTCCTACATTCTTCAATGTAAATCAAATCACATTCCAACAATAGGTTCCCCATGGACAAGTAAAGGCAGTTTTATGTTGATCTTCTTTGACAATTATGATTTGATTGTAGCCTGAAAATCCATCCACAAGCGACAAGATTTCATGCCCAGTTGTTAAATCCACAATGAGATCAATGTTTGGAAGAGGGAAATCATCCTTCAGACATGCCTTGTTTAGATCTGTGAAATTAATGCATATTTTGATGCCCCTAGTGGGTTTTGAGACTGGTACCAGGTTTGAAACCCACTCAGGATAATCTATGGGTTGGATGAATCCAACATCAAGAAGCTTTTGTAGTTCTAGTTTAACCAATAGTGCTATATGAGGGTGCATCTTCCTCAATTTTTTCTTGCCTGGTTTGGCTTTAGGATAGACTGCCAAGTGATGTGCAACCACTTATGGATCAAGGCCTAGAATATTTGTGTATGACCATGCAAAGTTGGATCTTCTCTCTCTAGGGAATGTTGCATTGTTCTTTTGCTCTTCTTCCAATAAGGATTTAGCATAAAAAGTGATCTTAGGTTCTTCCTTTGTTCCCACATTGACTGAAGTAGCCTTTTCTGCTAGTACTGCTAAATTCTCTATATGCATTGCACTAAGAGGGAGATTAAATCCCTCATCCTTGGGTTCCTTGGAGAGGTTTTCACTATCATATGTGTCCTTTATTTTTAATTTTTTGGGATCAAAGACTACCAAAAAGTGCTTTTCACTCAAGGATTTTCATGTTAATTGTATTTCATTCATTTTGTGACTAAGGGATTCAATCGTCTCCCCATAGTAGATGCTGTATCAAGCTCTATGTCATAGTTTTCTTTGTGATCTACCCATGATAACTTGTCTTAGAGTCCCATGAATTCTAAGATCACTTCATCATTTTCAAATAAATATAGAATTGGTGGTCCTTGTTGGTCCATGTCAATGAGTTGCAGGTATACTAGGTGTATTTCAGTTGGTTAGTTGTTTGGAGAAAAGAATTTTGTGGATATCATAAAGAGGGTGTTGTTTTCAAATAGGTCAACAACATCAAGGGAAAAGTCATCTAAGGCAGTATCACATGATGTAGATGACCAAGAGGAAGCCTCAACTCATTTAGCAGAAATACATTTTCCAATAAGTGACCTTACTAGTAGTACAACCTAAGCCAATATTTTTTAGTCGTTTCTTCGGAACAATTGGCTCTAGTAAACCATTGTCATTCTGCCCTGTCTTTTCATTCTTGTTATACCCCCAATTCTACATTAGTGGTAGGCCTTTGTTGTCATCTTCCATGGGAAGAACAAGAATAGGTATTTCATCTTGATAGATGATTTTAGAGATATCTTGCTCATTGATGTCTTCTTGATTCAAATCCCCCCACTTGGTGAAGGTAGTAGCTACCATTTTGGTTTTTTTTGGTTCTTTGATGCTAGATGTAGGTTTCCCATGAGATTGAGGAGAAATGTGTAGTTCTCCTAAGAAAAAGGTGTCTTTCAATAGTTTGTAGTTTCCACAACCATCATCTTGGATCACTGCTTTGACGTTAGGTATACTTTGCACAATGAGAGTTTTTGATGCTAAGGTAGAAGCTAGGGATGACTAGTCAATAAATGAGCTTGAAGGTGTAGGTCCTTCATCATTTTTGGGTATTTGTGGGATTTTATAGAACTTGGCCTCAAGATTTTTGTAGTAGTAAAAAGGCTTAGGATCTCCATGGATAGTGATTTCTCTTCCTCCAAAGGGAAACTTCACACACTAGTGATAGGTTGAGGCTACAAATTTTAGCACATGGATCCAAGGTCAACCAAGTAGTATGTTATAGGGAAGATCAAGATCAAGTACTTGGCATGCAGTTTCTGCAATAAGGGGTCCTAATTGGATAGGGAATGCAATGATTCCTTATGATACTCATTTTTTATCATCGTATGCCCTGATGGTAGTACTCTTTGTCTTCTCAATAAAATCTTCTGAGTAGCCAAGATTCTTGATCAGCTGCAAGGTACAAATGTTCAGACCAACACCTCCATCTACCAAGACTCTATTGACCCTTTTTTTATGAATTAAAACCTCAAGGTGTAAAGCACAATTATAAGATGGTTGTGATGGTAAATCTTGCTCAGAGAAGGTGATAATATGGTTAGTGATATTCCCTACCATAGCTGGAAACTGATTGGTATCAATGTTCTCCTGAATAGATGACTTAGACAAGGCTTTTTCCAATATTTCACTATGTGCAGGAGATAACCTTAAGAGTTCCAAGATTGATATTTAAGGTGGGATATGTTTAAACTAATCTAAAAGATTGTACTTGCTAGGATTCAATGCAAGCAAATTAAACTATGTTGTAGGTTGAGATGGGATTCCTTGAATGATTATTTTGCCATGTCATGTGGTGACTTCACACTACTCATTAGCTCCTTTGATGGTGACACCAGTGATGACGCTATCATAGAAGGATACTACATTGGAATATGTATGTTGCAATTTGGTGTAATCCTTAGCTTTGCCACTATTGTTTGCTTTGTTATGATCTGGTAGATGGGTCTTGTATATCTTGAGATCCTGATTCCTTGCTGGTACTTCAATAGATATGGTATTTCTATCTATGAGATCTTGGATGATTTTCTTGAGTTTCATGCAATTTACTAATTTATGTCATTTTATTTTATAAAAAACATAAAGATCACTTTTTTTGTACCAGGATGGATTCTCTTCTGGTTCTTGGTAGTGTTAAAAGTTAGGAAGTGTTATTAGATTTGACTCTACCAATTTCTTCATGATTGTCTTGATGGGTTTCGATAATTGTGTGTACTTTTGTTTGGGGTAGTTATTCATGTTACCAGTTTGTCTTTGTTGTGTGTTGGTGTTATTGATCTGATTGTTTGAAGACAATACCATTTGTTGCAAAATAGGTTGGATGTTATAAACTTGATTGTTATTGCGTCTAAGAGCACTTAGTATGACCTTAGCATCTACTAAATTGTCATTTGTTATGTTTTTGTTCTTAGCCCATACATGAGGTTTCTCATTTGAACTAGTTGAAGGACGGTTGTCTTTGTAAGCCTATGTATTTCCTCATGAGATTAGGGATCTTTCAATGTTAAGGGATCTTGGAGCAAGCTCATTGTATGATGTGATGGATTGCATTTTCAAGTGGAATGAAACATTTGGATCTATATTGGTGGATGATGTGGAAATTGTAGATGGCATGGATGAACCCACCAATGGGTTAGATATAGATGTCCCTATTTGTGTTAAGGGTTGGTTCTGTGAAATTGTATTGACGTCGCCTTGTGTGTTGTTTGGAGATGTTTGGTCTGGACTAATTTGCATGATCATGGGCATACTTGTGGTACTCATAGGTGTGGATGAAGAAGGGTGTCCCCGAAATGTTGAAGTGGTGGTGGAATAATGAAGTTCAAGTGGTTTGTGTATTTGTTTAGGATTTTTCAGGGATAGGAGGAGCACCAAAGGTAGGTGTCCAAGCAGTGGTGAGAGGTGGAGGATTAGTTTCGAGGGTACCCACAAGTATACTACTTCCAAATGGTGAGATGTGTGACCAAATTTGTTAGCAACGCTGGTTGCAAGACTAGGTTTGTAAGTTGGATTTAGCCCTTATGATGGAGTTGTGAAATCTTGTGTTAAACTCTGTGCTACAAACATTGGTGAAATAAAAGCTATATTGTTAAATGCATGATGTTCTAAGAGTTCTTCCCTAGTAAGCTCAAATGGGTTATTCATGGTCTTCGATCTCATATGGTCCTAAAGGAGGTGATGGTTGTTGTGATGAAGTAACGTGACTTCTAGGATCAAATTCTAAAGGATTTGGATCACTTGAGGTAAATGTATTTTTGGTTTTCTCCATGATTCTCTTGTGTTGTGATTTTGTCTTTAGCATAAATTTTGTTTCACCTATGGGAGAGTTGTGTTGAGTTTTGTAATGTTTAAACTCTCTAGTTGAATCAAATCTAGGTAAAAGGGACACTCTAAGTCTTTTAAGAGCAATTGTGATGATGGGGGATGAAGAGATGGGTGATGTGGGAAGTGACCTTTGCAATCATTTTAGGACAACACTTTTGACTTGAGTGTGATGTTTTGATGTTGGGATAAGGGATGTTAATGAACTTAGAAATCTTTAGGGAAGACTTGTGACCTTCAAGATAAGCTAGTTCAAAATTGATAACTAACTTAGATAAATGCTTGGAAAAAGATACATTTCACATACAAAGTACCTAAGTTAGCAAGTGATGTGGTTTGATTTGGTGTTCAAGTCACAAAATGTTTGATGTATTTAAATTTGTGCAAAGGGAGATGACATGGGAGATGAAATTGGATGAAGGGGTGAGTGAGGTGTTTGACCCAATGTTGACTTAAAGTGAACCCTTTGTTTTGACAAGACCAAGGTGGTGAGAATGATGCTAGACCTCTAAATTGTTCAAATCCTAAAGACCCAATGTTTTAGACAAGTTTATTATTCCTCAAAAAGTTAAGGTTTTTGGTTCATGAAGAATGTGTACATGTTAGGATATTTTATTATAGTGCATTTGTAAAAGATAACCAACAATTTGGTTATATTTTCGTAGAGTGCCTCAATGCAATAGTTGATGGCTTTTCCACTCCAATGTCTATGTCTAAAGTGACAACCAATTGACTTTCGTTTGGGGATCTTTACTTTGCACGAGATCATTTGGTAAAGTGAGCTACAAGATCAAGGTAATGAAAATGATGCTAGACCCCTAAAATTTTCAAGTTCTCATAAATGAGAGGACGAAGGGGAATGTTCAAACCGATTCTAGCTCTCCTAGCTTGTGCATAAAAGTTTCTTAGAATGTCTATAAAATTTTTCCACCAATCTGTCTCTATTTTGTGAAGTGCTCTAAGGTGTTTCTTGAAAGCTTTTGGAGTGAGATGCCTAAGTCTAAAATGTAGACCAATTGACCTTGGTTTAGGGATCCTAATTTTTCGTGAGATCATATGAAAACAATTTAAGTGTATGGAAGAAAGGAAGATATTTATTACCATGTTGGAGGTGGTAATATGATATTGGATTGTTCCTCTTCTTCATCTAAGATGGTTGTTGTGTTTCTCCATCGTGTGTCAGTTTCCTTGTGTTCAAAGGTGAAGCTTCTCAAACTACTAATAAGATTGATTCATTCCCAATTTATGAGTTCAAAGTTTGGCTGAATTATAGAACTTGGAAGATGAGGTTGTTCAACAGGAGCAATTAGTCTCAAAATAGTCATGTGGGGTTCATTTGTCAATTTATCTTTGCTTAAGTGAATTGATTTTACCACAAACACTTGTATTGATTATGTTTCCAAACTAGATGTTTATGTCAAAAAGATCATAACTTTCACAATGTCCATTTCGTGAAAATCATGAGGTCAAAGCCATAATTTTCTATGTTGTCTTTGGGGAAATATGGGTTTGAGATTGATGTCTAGATATTTAGAAATCGCTAAGGATAAATCCTTAGGAAAAGTACTAATATCAAGGCTAACTCAAGAAGTCCATATTTGTGTCAAAGTGTTTGAAATTTGGATGATAATGAGTGCTTGGTTTTAGATCATTTTGAAATCAAGCAAAGTGTAAAACTGACTCACAAGCATTACAACCCTAGGATAGAAATGGCTATATTTGTTGAATTCCCACTTGGATTTCTCCAACTGCGCTTATTCAAAGTAGATGATTAGAAGCTTGACCATACTAGCTCCCCTCCATGGCACTCACTTTGATGGGTCAGCCAAGCTTCAGTTCTCATGAATCTCCCATATAAAACTTTTCATCTCTACTAGGAACTGCAAATATGTGGGATGGCTTCGGAGGTTCGACCTCCTAACACCAACATATATTAGGGATTTTTGGCTACTACACAAGGGTTCATAATAAGTGCATCCAGTTCAAAGGACACAATGATAAACTCCCTCAAGAGGTCTCTCAACCCCTAGAACAAGTGCTTTACACATCATAAAGATACTAGGGGAGAGCTATCATACATCACTCAGTTGATTGCAAAATTTCCTTGCAACCACAAATTTGTATAGTGTTTCGAAAGAGCCTGGCTTATGCTCGTTACCACTTGGGTTGTTATCTTGGGGTGAGTACTTTTTCCCACCAAGGCAGGCCCTCTAAAGGTAAACAATAGTGAGGGATTACATTCATAGTTCGATCATCTTCATTTGCATGAACAAAGAGAGAACACACTCTGCATTTTTCTCACACTCGCATGGTTGTTCAATTTTAATCCAAATGAAAGGTGGACGTGATTTTGTAAAGTGTTAGAGAATGTTTATATTTCTCAAGATTTCCAAATGGTGTGAGAGAATTGCATACACACTCACTAATAGTTTTGAAGAATCACGAAACAAAGCAAAAAATTGTCAATTTTATCCTTCAAATCAATAATGAATTCATTTTATGCACCAATTGAAAGATGAGTTTACTTTATTCAATTTTAAGCCCAATTGAAAGATGTGATTTGAGGGTTCAATTTTAAGCCAACTTCAACGTTCATTCTAAGCCCAATGGAAAACTAGTGCCTTTCCTAAAACTGAAAGTAAAAAACCATGAAAGTGGGTTATAATTGCCCCAAAGTGTTGAACGCTTGTTACAATTAGAGAATGTTAAGATAGAAGAGGTGGTCTTCAATTTTGCACCATTCCTTTTAAACCCTACAAAACCCTGTTAGTCTAACAATGAAAACACAGTCAAACATCGATCAATGATTAGATAATCTAAAGAAATTAAGTTACATTTTGAAAAACAAACGCAAAGTTTCTTACCTTGGTTGACTGTCGCTACACATGAATGCATCACAATTTGTGATTTGGGAATTCCTCTAGTGAATTTGAGTGTCACTTTGCAAAGAGCTAGTGAGCACTATTCCATCACTATTTTGATGGGTGTCATTGTAAACAAGTTCGTCACAATTTGAACTTTAAAAGTTTTGGTGAAGGTGAAGGTGAGTCTTCATTTTCAATCCACGATACTTCAAATTTAAATACGAATCACCATATTTAAATCGACAGCAGCCAATTAAATATGCAGCGCTATATCAAATTGCTCGGGCATTGATATGGCGATGCTATTGAAATAACATCACAATTTGTGGTTTGAGAGTCTCTATAACCTACAAAACAACATGAACATGGATTTTGAGCTAAAATATGATTAAATGATTGTTTTTCCCTCCTAGTGCTAGAATGTCAACGTCAAAACTAACTAGGTGGGATGAATCATGCTTGATCCATGAAGAATCATAGCATAACAGATCCATAGGTACTCGAATATAAACAAGATCAATCAATCAAAATCGAAAGTAAACACTTTATGAAAAAACTGAACATGCTAAATTTATGAAAGCTTTAAAGAAAATATCTACTTTAATCTATTGAAACTTATCCCATTGTGGAATTAGTGTTGCATTGATGTGGACCGACAATCCTTTCCCAATCCCATGATTGTGAGCTTGTTTCAATTGATTCTATGGAAGAGAATCAATGAAACCATGGTGTTTTGTGTATGAAAACCTAGATTATGATGAAAATGAGCATGATGCGAGCTAGGTTACCATGATTTTATGCTATAAATGATCTAATTATGCAAGTGCTAAGCTAATCTAAGCTAAAATGAGCTAAAAGATGAAAACCCTAATTTATTTATAAACTAAGATGGATGCATGGAAGCCATTAATGAAAGCTTAAAGCTAATATGCAATTGAAAATGAACTAAAAATAAGCTAAATAGGTGCAAAAGATGAGTGAGTATGTGAGAAAATTTAACAACATAGTTTGCAATAAAAGATGGATCCATTTGTCTCCAAATAGTAATCTATTTATAGGCGAGCAAATGAAGAAAGGATGGTTGAGATCAAATAGCTTAATCAATGGTTCAGGATGGAGATGAGAGACATGGATCATGGATTATCATCAACCGATGAGAATGCATGATGGGAGTTAATCAAAGGCTCAAAATTGCCTCAAACAAACACACTTTTGACTTGCTCACACAAATTAAAGGTAACTTGTTTAGAAGGTAAGAGGGTTAACTTCTTAAATAAGCTAAGTGAGTTGATTGGAGGAGAGGGAATACTCCTTATAATATTCCATTGGATGAGGATAAAGGTTAATTTACAAGTCAAAACAAAGTTTTAATTGTACCTAAAGGATAAAGAATATTCCATGGGAATATTCCCTTTGATTAGAGGAAAGTTAGTTCAATTCCTAATTAAACAAGGTTTAATTTATGCAATTAGGGAATTAGAAGACTTAAGGAGATATTTATTAAATTAGATGATTTGATAAATGGCAGAGAGAAAGGGGGAATAATATTTAATTAAATAAGATGAGTTAGGAGATTAAATTAAATATTTTGGTTTATTTAATTAATAGCATGAAGTGTTAGTGCAAAAAGATGTGAATTAACCCAATTTAATTGATCAGGTCAATAAATGAAAATGATGCAATTAATTAATTAGTTAGGCTAATTGAATCAATTAAGCAAAAAGATGATGGATTAAAGACGAAATGATGTTAATAAATCTGATTCGAGTGTATGACATTGATTAGAAAGTTTTTCAGTGTCTAGAAAAATACCTTTTGAAAATCAATTTGTATCGTCTACATATTGAAATAAAAAAAATATTTGGAAACTAAACTCTGAGTAATGCATTTTATGATCAGTGACTTTTTCAAGATTCTATCTCTATGTGCTTCAAATTTTAAGATCAAAAATGTCAAATTCTGAAAATTAGGGAAAACATTTTCACTAAATGACCAATAAGTGGATTCAACTTCTTGCACACACTCATAATAGAATCTTATTCTTCTTGCATTCCATTCGTCCATTCTTTATGATTCTTAGCTTCTTCATATTTATAAGGTTCATCTATACTCATTAATTGAGCTATAAGAGCATAGTTAGTATACCTAGTTCATGCCTTGGTTTTACTCATTGATCTTCTCGATTCTTCACTATTAGATAGAGTAGCTTCAATTGGCCTTGTTTCATGTCCACCTTCATTAGATTTTTTTGATCTTCAATATCTAAACTTTTATTGTCTTCTTCAAGTAGTCTCCATGAAGTAGTGTTTTCTTGCTTTTCTTCCTCTTGAATATCATCTAAAAATTCTTGAGATATTACATCTCTACTATAAAACACTCTATGGTAGTAGGATTATACATTCTAAGGCATTATGATATGCACAATAACCAATGAACATACATTTGATTGACTTAGCATCAAATTTCCTCCTATTTTCTTTTGGAATGTGATGAAAATCCTTACTTCAAAAGATTCTCAAATGAATAACACTAGGTTGAGCACCTATTAAAGCCTCATTATGATATGCAAAATAACCAATGAATATACATTTGATTGACTTAGCATCAAATTTCCTCCTATTTTCTTTTGGAATGTGATGAAAAGCCTTACTTCAAAATATTCTCAAATGACTAACACTAGGTTAAGCACCTATTAAAGCCTCATTAGGATTTTTTATTTTCTTGACACTTGGTTGGTCTTCAACTCAAAAAATAAACAGTTGTATAATTGCTTCAACACACAAATTATTAAGGATATTTTTTCCTTTGAGCATATTCCTAGCACACTCAACAGTTGATCTATTTTCCTCTCAACCACGCCATTTTGTTTTGTACCATGAGGAACTATATATTTCTTGATAATACCATTATCTTTACAATATTTCACAAAAAAATGAAGAGTATTCCCCCTTGATCTGATTTAAGATTTTTAATATTGTGATTTGTTTGTTTTTTCCACCATAATTTTTAATTATTTGAAGTATTCAAAACATGACTCAAGTATATCTAGTGCTATCATCAATAAATATAAGAAAGTAAGAAGCTCCTCCAAATGATTTTGTGTGCATGGGACCACACACATTTGTATGTGCTAATTCAAGAGTGTTTCTTTGTCTTTGATTTGACTCTATTGAAAATTAGTTTCTATGTTGTTTACCCAATGCACAACCATCACAACTAATTTATTCATTCTTTAATATTGGAAGACCTTGCATCATATCTTTTCTTTGTAGAGAAATAAGATCTTGAAGATTTAAATGACCATACCTCTTGTGTCATAGTTCTTTAGTTGATACACATGTAGAATCCATTGCTTGATGAATTTCTACTTTAACATCAAGTTTATACAAACCTCCTATTTTGATTCCTTCAACAATCACATTATGGTTATCTTTCATGTCCTTTACTTGGCAACTAGTCTTTGAGGATTAAAATTTTAAACCTTGATCAAGTATGTCTGAAATTGATTTTATTTTTTTCTTAATTCTTAGACAAAATAAACTTAGTTTTTTGACATTCATAGGCATAATGTCCAAATTTTTCCATAATAGTTACAATTTCTATTTTTCTTTACATTGGAATTTGATTTAGATGATGCTCCATATTGATACCTATTTTTTTTATCAAATTTACCTCCTTTGTTCTTTTCCCATTGTTTTCCTTTGGATGGCTTCTTGTCCTTGGCAATCAAAGCTGAATCTACACTCTAAAGTTTGTTGTCCACATGCTTCATTCTCGCCTCTTCTTGTAGAAGAATATGTACCAAATTTTCAAAAGATGGTTCATTTTCCCTTGCAACCAAACTAGTAATGAACACTTGATAATCACTTATCATTCCATTCAAAGTAACAGTACTAAGTTGCTACTTGAAACTGATTCACCAATGTTAGCTAATTTATCCCTTAATTCCTTAACTTTGGATAAATAGTCACCAAATACATTCATTTTCTTCCATTTTTATTGAAAGTAATCTTCTCTTTAAAAGAAATTATATTTGTGTTTGTAATCTCATAAAAACCTTTCAAAGTTTTCCATGTAACTATAGAGGTAGTGATATCACGAATATGAGGGATAATGAAATCCTTTACAAACATTTGTAAGAGAATCTTGGCTTTGCATTCTCTTTTCTCCCAATCTCGAACAACAACTTGAGGCATAACAGGTTTGGACTCTGTACCATTTACAATGCTCCAAACATTATACGCTTCCATTAGGGTATGCATCTTGAACTTCCAATTAACATAATTGGAGGCATCTAATTTATTTGTTTCTATTATATATGATTTATATAAACTTGGCATTTTTAAAGAGACCAATAAATAATGAAATTTTACCAATCCCTTAACCCAAATACAAACATTGGTCACATAAAAGTTGTGATTTCTAAGGAAATGAACCCAAATGTGGCAATTTCACAACTTCAAAACACTTAAATAGTCACATCTTTCCTTTTCACAATAATATTTGGCTTGGTAGCAACAAGTTTAGAAACAAACTTGGTGGCAACCAGTACCTCCTTTTGACTAGCACTCCCTTCAATGGCTAAGAAAAACAATGGATAAAATATTTAGATTTGTTAGAATTGGCTATGGCTACCAAGATCTTGAGACCAAATAGAAAGCACAAAAAAAGAGAATAGAATGTGACAAGAATAAACTGTATTCTTATCAATATGATTCAATGATATGAGATGAATGTGTACAATGAGAAAGACCCCTTGGTTATATAGCCAAGATGAGATGCAAGATGTCATAGGATTATGACAAGTGTCGTAATCATATGACATGAGACAACTAAACACACTTACCTAAGTTCACATGTAGTATTTGTAAAAAGATAAGATAAGAACTAGTGACAACTAACACCTTCTAGAAAGATTCCTTCCTAGGACCTAAGTAAACTTAACATGTGTAAATAAGTCCCCTAGTAATGAATGAACTAGGTACAAGACTTTATTTACACCAACAAGATTGAATCTACTTAGGATCCATAGGCATAGTTAGCACCTTTCAATCATACACTACTGCTCAACTCAACCTCTATGTGACTCCTTCAATATCCAACAACCACCCTTGAAGATCGCAATAGAAGTTGCTCAATTGTAGTACTTAGCAATAAAACTCCTCACTCGATAGTTGGCTTTGATACCAAAAAAAAGAGTGGAGAAAAAGGAATAAACACCAGAAGGAATAAATGAAGAATAGAAGAACTCATTGATCTCTTGGTACTCATCAATAAACATTGCAAATTTAGAGATACAAAGTAACTCACCCACTTCCTATATAATAATGCTCATTGGTTTGACAACTAACCATAAATGATTGATAGCTAACTGGAGATTATTGTTAGCTAACTATGAAATTAATGATAATGAATTGGAACTAAGGGACATATAAAACATTTCCTTATAGACTCATATTCAAACTTTGATTGTGTGCATAATTCAGTTGTGATTTGTAATAGCCCATCCTAAATTATAACTTAATTAATATTATTACAAATGACACATGAATATATTCAAATTAAAAAGACATATCTAAGTAGCTATAGTCATTCATAGCAACACATGTCTAATTAAAATGAGTCAAGATTTGTATATTCAATTCAAAACTCAAATTAAAGTATGAATTTTGACTTGGCTCATAAAGCCACAAAGTCATTACATGGTACAAATTTTACATCAAGGTACATCAAGTATTACATCAAGGTTGCATCATAAACTAAATAGTCTTGTGTACATCTAAGGTTCCTCTTAACGCTCACCTACATTGGTGCACGAGAACATGGTTGATGCACTTTACCACCCAACCATGAAGCTTACACTAGGAATTATGATTAAAACCACCAAATAAGGACTTAACAACATTGGAAGGGTAAGCAAGATTCAAACTTTTATCCACTAAGCAACAAGTTGATACAATAGCTTGGAACATTGCTGCTGAAACACAAATTATACATTAAATTTGAATAAGCTTTGTATTTTTCTAGTACACTCAATATCTTCTTCATGGAGATACAAAAATTGGTGTTTGATCTCTTAAAACGTCTACTATACTTAACATATTCTTTGTGTCCCCCCAGTTAAGAACATAAAGAAAAAAATTGTAACATGATGTCAAAGTAAACTTTTAGAATTTCAACATCTTGATGCATAATGTGATTTAGAAAACACTACTAAACATCTAATTTTTCATATATGAAGCAAAATATTCTCTCTCATAGTATTAGAAACCACATTTTTATAACTAAATATTGCCATAAACTTCTTTGGACCACACAAAACATGATAAAAAATAGTAGGGAAATGATCAAATATAATGTTCCATTATTTTTTTCTAAATAGTCCCAAAAAATATGTTTTAAGCTTTCATTATATTGACAATAGGGACACTTGGTTGACTAAATCTTCAAATATTTTAATTTGTCCCTTATAAGCAACTTGTAATGCAAGATTTTCCATGCTAAAATTTGAGCATTTTCCTCCACCTTAGACCTCCAAATTTCAACATTTGCCTATGTCTTAGGCCTCCAAATTTAGGAACTTATATTCTTCCATTTATTTTTGATATCTACAACTCCATTTTATGTTGTCTTGGATTCAATTTCATATTTCAAAAGAGTTTTAGATAGACCTACTTGAAAGGTAAGTAAAAAAATTGGTATTTACCAAGCCACATCCAATCTTCAAAGAAATTACATTGTAAAGGTGTGCAAAGTTTCATAATTAGTTCCACAGGAACCAAATATTTCACAAAATTCACAAACCCTTTAGACCTATTATTTAATTTAAACAAGTTTTTGGATTCTTGTCAGCTAATCCATTCAAGGAAATTGATGTTTTAAATATCATCAAATTGTTCCACACCCTTTTTAAATAGGTAGTGGGCTTGCTTAGGAAAGGTGATAGCAAGTGGTTACCCACGATATTGATCAATCATGTTCTACCAAATAGAAGAAGTCATAGAACTAAAACCATGTTGTAAGGAGTCCTTGCAATTTAAAAACTTGCAAGCTTGTTGCCAATCCTTCAATATAGATTGTAATAGGAATGATTCTTTAAATGGAAGAAGGGGGAAAATATAATTTCATCCAACCATACAACATCTTTCCACTTGTTATTTGTAGCAGCAAGAGAAATATGGTGACACACCAATATTTTTCATTGTTTTTTTCTTGTCATGACTTATTATCCATTTAACTAATTAAAAATCCCTTGTATTTTTGGATCCAAAAGGCACAATCCACCTTTATTTTTAGGTTGTATATAATGTAACAAAGAGAAGGATTTAAACCTCAAATTTCCATCCCAATTAGTCCATAGAAATTGTCAAACAATTTTATTTAACTCTTCATATCCTTTTTTGGAAGGAATCCAACAAGAGAAATAGTAAACATGAGAAACAAAGAATTTCTTATTTACCACTTGTATTTTTCCAACTAATGATAAATTTGCTTTCTCCAAGTTAAGATTTTTTTTCAACTTTGTTATTAACCAATTCCACATATCATGAAGAGTGACCCCTAGTCCAAAAGGAACACTTAAGTACCCATTAATCTGCCCATGCCTAATTTGCTTTCCTTCTTTAGGGATCCATTGAGGAATCAAACCAAATTGGATCATTAAAAAGTTAGTTTTATGATGAGCCAACTTAGAACTTGAAACAATACAATACAAATTTAAAACCCCCCAAACATTCATAATTTTGAACGATAAGCATATTGTGATCAGCAAAGTGTGAGTTAATAACTATTGCATTATTAGGAATTTCAATATGCCCTTAATCAGGTTCATTTGATTTATTTTTGTAGTTAATAACCGAAAGCATCAATAGCAAGAACATACAGGAATGGAGATAAAGGAAGCTTGGCCTAATAGATCGTTGTAGAGGGAATGGATCATTCACTAAAGTATTGACTGTTAATTGAGTATTTCCATCTTTAAATAGCATTTGAACATGTTTACATATTTTGGGACCAAACCCCAATCATTGTAACATTTTGATACTAAATCTCCATTGAATCTTGTCATAGGCTTTATCAAAATATAGCTTAACTAGAAAATAACTTTTCTTTGATTGTCGTGTCCATTCAATTGTCTCCCAAGCCAGGATCAAGTTATCAAGAATCAATCTTCCACCCAAGAACCTTGTATGTGTAGGTCTAACTATCCCTTTAGGCACAAGTTTAATCCTTGTAGAAAATTATTTAACAATAATTTTATAAGTGTTGAGCAATGTGATAGGATGCCATTGTACTACTCCAACATACTCCTTATGTTTATTTAGGGGTATTCGTCACCCTTGGGACTCCAGGTCATGGGAGAGTCCCAAGGAACGAACTTCCCCAAACTACCTTGAGTTGAAACAATAGATCAGAAAGGGGGGAAGATAGAGACTGAAAAGGAAGGGAAAACAAAACTTTGTTTCCCTTTTGCTAAAGATAGGTGTTTACAAAATCAATTGAGCCAACCATAAAGGTTTCAAACTACAAACCAAACATCTCACTATCTGAGGATGACAGTGTAGGAACCAAATTCCAGTGTGACACGTTAGCACCCTATATGGACAAAGTGTCTGATAAACAGACAAGAAACATAGAGGGCCTATTGTTAACCCAACTATTGATATTTTATGGTTTGAAAAAGAAAATACAGAAAGTAGAAAGTACAACAAGAAGAAAACTAAAAAGCTATTCTAGTATGGAAATGACAAATAAAGAGTAGGGAAAGATACCATTCCACTCGTGATTCGATTCTTTAGTTGACTTCGAGTAGAGGAACCTACGAATACACACAAAATTAAAAAAAAAGTGATGGGTTGTGTTTTCGGGTCTACCTAAATCATACCCCCATTTTGGTGTTCCCACCTCCATGGACATCCAAGATGCAATGATATAGAGAAATCAATAAAGGAAAGAAAGGGAGTGATACAACCAAATAGAGAGCAACAATAGCTTGGATGCTACTCTATAAGCTCAATGATGCAAACAAATAGAAAGACAATGTTACCTTCCCTACTATAAGCACTCAAGGTCAATAGTGGAAGAGATTGACACCATCACGTTGAGGATATAGAAGCTTGATAATCCTACAAAGTGTTGGAAAATGTGTCTCAACCTTGCAATTACACAAGGTATTGTTGATACATTGGGGATGAGGGGGAGTGGGGGTTCCCCCCCTCCCCCCACGAGGGGTTTGGGGGGGTCATCCCCCAAATGGGGGCTCTAGGGGCCATGCGCCCCGACGGGGAAGAGGGAGCAATGCCCTAGAAAGGGAAATTTTATCTATATTTTATTATTGTAAATCTGGATCGTTCATCATTAAGTCTTAAATCTGATGGCTAATATTTTATTAGCTTGACTTGTCCTTGAAGGAAACATTATTTTACAAGGGCATTGTATTATGGTTATGTATTGCAATGTATTATGAGAGTCTAATAGCGGTCGTGTTCCCTTTGGATCTTTGGTTGGTGATACTCCTGTGAAAAGCTTGCTCTGCAAGTATATTGTAATATTTGTGATTTTTGAATAATATATTTGGTGTCTTTTGGAGTGTGGGGTTTTTCTCCCAAAAGGGTTTTCCCCACGTAAATCATTGTCTTGTACGCATGATATTTATGTTTATTTTTGTTTAAGTTTCTATAACTATTAAGGATCAATAAAAGTTTTGCATTGTCATCCTCTCAAGATTAGTGTAGTAAGTTGTTTTACTACCTTAGCTTCCTTACACAAAGACAATGGTGTTGTAGCAAGAGCATGTTGTTGAAGCTAAGTGGATAGTTTATAGCAGCAATAATAAGTGATGTAGAAGGAAGAATGGAGTGAGCAAGAATGTGAGAAGTGAGTAGAATGAGCAAGAGAATGATAATTAGCAAGAGAGTGAAAATAATGAGTTTTAATACATGAAATGGAGGCAAAAGGACGCCTTTCATCGGTCAAGGGTCGATAGAAGATGTTGCATTCACAACCAACCAAAGAATGTAATGCTACTATAGATTCTATTCAACAACAACTTGGATGCTACTTTATAAGCTCAATGATGCAACAAATAGAAAGACAATGTTACCTTCCCTACTATGAGCACTCAAGGCCGATAGTGGAAGAGAGTGACACCACCATGTCGAAAAGATAGAAGCTTGAAAATCCTACAAAGTGTTGGAAAATGTGTCTCAACCTTGCAATTACATAAGGTATTGTTGATACATTGGGTAGAAGGGGGAGTGGGGGGTTTCCCCCCTACGAGGGGTTCGGGGGGGTTATCCCCCCACTGGGACCTCCAGGGGCCATGCGCCCCAGTGGGGAAGAGGGGTCAATGCCCTGGAAAGGAAAAAAATATTTATATTTTATTATTGTAAATCTCGACTGTTCATCATTAGGTCTTAAATTTGATGGTCGATATTTTATTAGCTTGACATGTCCTCACAGGAATCATTATTTTACAAGCGCATTGTATTACGGTTATGTATTGCAATGTATTATGAGAGTCTAATAGCAGTCGTGCTCCCTCTAGATCTTTGGTTGGTGATACTCCTATGAAAAGCTTGCTCTGCAAGTATATTGTAATCTTTGTGATTTTTGAATAGTATATTTGGCATCTTCTGGAGTGTGCGTTTTTTTCCCTTGAAAGGGTTTTCCCCACATAAATCGTTGTGTTGTACACATGATATTTATGTTTATTTTTGTTTAAGTTTCTATAACTGTTAAGGATCAATAAAAGTTTTGCATTGCCATCCTCTCAAGATTAGTGTAGTAAGTTTTTTCACTACCTTAGCTTCCTTACACAAAGACAATGGTGTTGTAGCAAGAGCACATTGTTGAAGCCAAGTAGATAGTTTATAGCAGCAATAATAAGTGATGTAGAAGCAAGAATGGAGTGAGCAAGAATGTGAGAAGTGAGTAGAATGAGGAAGAGAATGATAATTAGAAAGAGAGTGAAAAGAATGAGTTTGAATGCATGAAATGGAGGAAAAAGGACGCTTTTAACCAATCAAGGGTCAACAAAAGATGTTACATTCACAACCAACAAGAGAACATAATGTTGCTATAGATTCTAGGGGCAAGTATCATGTTAGGAAAACAACACAACACACATGCTCCCTTGACAAAAATTCCTCCACCGACACAAAAAGACAAGACTATGTGGAAGGAATAGGATGACAGTGGTGGTTTAAATTGCATCATCAACCTTATAATTCTAAAGTAAGGATAAAAAAATTGGAAATTTGCATAAGGTGTAAATTTGCTCCATTACAGTTTATAGTTTAAGTAATTAAAGTACTTATAAGCTTTATTTCCCTCTTTAATCCAATGTAATCTAGCCTTGTTTTTGGCCCCTTACCCTTTGTAAATATCAAGTTTATGAAGTTGGGTTTTAATTTTAGCTATAAATGTTTGAATAATAATATTATTGGGGTCTAAATTTAATAATTTTCTATTCAGTTCTAGTTTCCCCAAAAGAGATTTGTTTTTATGTTTTCATTGTCATGCCAATCTTTTACCAAAAGATTATAAAAAATTAGCACATTGAGAAATAGCATCTTGCTACAATTCTCTATAAGACTCTCTTTTGGTTTATATATGGAGTTCCATATGCCAACCAAAGTAGCAACACAAGAATAATTTTTAGGATGTGAAGTATTAAGCTTGAAGGAAATTGAGAATCAACTGCATTTGTTTCTTCTCTTGAAATAACATAAATGATTGGAAAGTGATTTGAGAAAGTAGTAGAATAATCAACTTTCACACAATTCCCCATGGAGTCTTGAACTACTTGTAGGTTGGGAGAAATATAAAACCTATCTAATTTGCTAAGTTTCCTATCAAATACCATCCTATAATTAGTTCAAGTGTACCAATTATGGATATGGTTGGTATTTTTTTAATAAAAAGGGTCTATAAGCCACACAAAATTGTGGAAAAAATAGTCATTTGTCAAATTTTGCATTACTTAGCTTTACATGATTAGATCGACTATGATTGGTATAGTGTTCCACCATATGAAATTTTTCTTGTTATAACCTAGTCAGCATGAGTAAGGTGTGTGTTCATCAATTCCCACAACTTGCATCTTTATTTTTCAATTTTAGGGGCATAAATAGAACAAAAACCAATGGGTTATCCATTAATAAAGGAAAGGATCCACACACAACTATGTGAAGGGTCCTCTCCTTTATCAATGACAAACTTGTTAACCCATGAAGCCAAACCAATAACAAACCCCTCCGTTTATTATTTATACAACATGGAAGAAAGGTCACATCTCTCCATACATTCGATAGAGAAGAGACAAGTTGAGAACCATTAAGCTCAAATTCATATAGGAAAACAATATCAAGTTTCCATTTGACTATAGCCTCCTTAACCTCATATTTGCAATGAGGGAGAGATCCCTCTTAAATTCCAAGAAAAAAATTATATTTCATTATTAACTAGAGTTTAGGAGGTCCTCCTCTTGAGGAAAAACATCAAAACTATTAGTAAGAATAATAGATTGTTCAAATTTTCTATGCTCTTTTAAAGCAAGGATAGGAGACCTTGATCTTTGTTTCTTAGTTTTTTATGTTGATTCTTTTCTCACATAAGGTGGAGATATGTCTCTCAACATGGGTTAGTGAAGCATTATCAAAATTCCTCACATTAGGTTGAGTTGGTGCTGAGGTATTACTTTTTGAAGATGAATGTCCATTTTTAGATTCAAAAGACCTTTAAGGTTCTTTTCTTTTCTTGACCATCTTCCTACCATCTCTTATAATAGCATCTTTGCAGGAGAAGATTTATCATTATTATGTATTCCCTCTATAATGCTTTAGCTTGGTGTTTCAATTGAGGGATTATAGTGGGCATAATAGTAGGTATAGGTGAATATTGCATTTTTTTGTGTATTATGGGAGGGTACAATGTGAAATTGAATATATTTGTTTTTCTTAACAGGGAAATCTCTTATTAAATATCCATCTTGATAGCAAAAGAAGCATGCATTCAATGTGTTTAAATAAATCAATGGTTGGTAAACTCAAACCCTAGACTAATTAGTTTGATATTTTTAGGTAGTTGGTTATTAAGGGTTGTTTCCACAAAGGCCCTAGGGTGAACCCTTAAGCTAGAAAAATCGTCTAGATGTTATTTATATACCATAAAACTCTTGCTAGTTTTGACATTTTCCCTTAAAAATGGTTTGAAGGCTAGGTTTAAAAATGGAATCTCTATCCACATAGCATAATTGGATCTTGAAGGCCCCTTAGGATGAAAATCCAAAGTTCAAGCCCACAAATAGCAAATATTTCCAAAAATAATCTAGGTGCCATATTTAAGGACAACTTTTGCATGGTCAATTGATTTAAATTTGCATGAGACATATGCTTTCCCTGACCCTCTCAAAGACTTAATTTCCCATCCCCTATTTTCCTAATCTATTTAGTTCATTTGTAGAAATCAAATTTAGATGGAGTTCCTCTTAGAAAAAAAAATACAAATCTATTTTGGCATTCAACAATGCAATCCACCACATCGCAAGGAAGAAAAAATTCTAGAGTTTTACCTACTTTCCTGCTAGATGGCTCCTTCATTTCATTTTCATTTACTTTGTCTATTCCTTCCATGTTCATTTCATAGGGTTGTGCTACCTTTTCCCCTATCAAATCAATGTAATTTATTGATTATCCAATCATGGAAGCATCCCCTTTCATCAAAATGAGGGCTTTATTTGTTTGTGTATCCACACTGCTGATTTTCTCACCTCTACCTTGAGCCTCATGAGTACTCCTCTATTATGTGTTGTTCATTTTAGGGACTCTTGCTATCAAAAAATCAAAATACCCTAGGGTTTGACCACTACGTCCAAAAATATCTTGATTATTCAATTATTCTACCCTTTCAAGTTCTCTCAACAACTAGTTTTTTACATTGTCAAAGTTCTAGAATTTTGGGCTCATGAAACATCATCTAGGTATTCAAGTTGTAAGGTTTTTAGTTAACTTTTTTTAGTGTCGTATAAGTTACATGGGTTGTTTTCTTAAAATTTTAGCTATACTTAAAGAAGTATCTATATTTAATATAAAAAACTTAGCTCACTAAGTGTAGCTAATGGAAATTATTGTTTATGGTCAATTCTACTTGGAATGGATGCTCCTTGCATGTTACATGGTAGCAATGTTGAAAGGTTGAGATAGAATTTTTCTACCATGGTTTTCATCTCCTCGACAATTTTCTATTTGGTTTAAATTATTTAGTGTCATTGTTTCCATACCCCAAGTGTTCAAAAATTTGTAGGAAATGCAATCTAGAGGTAATTTTCCTTTTTTATTAGATAATCCATAAAATGTTTATATTTAATTTGGGAAGTAGCAAGAAAAGGTTGACATTGATAAGAGTTGCCTTGTGGTCTACTATACCAAATTATGCAACTTGATATTTTTCCTACTTCTTGTTCCTTATTTCAATACACACCTTGATGGTAGTTTAATAAAGAAGAATATGGAAATTAAGAAAAGAAAATGCATTCAATTAAGATGTCCTTCAAAATAAAATAATTAGTGGCATACAAAACATTGGTTTGCCTCAACTCTATTTCTCTTAAAGTTTAAAAAGGATATTCTTTGTAGTAAATTTTCCATTATTTATGCTTGTGTACAAACCTTAGATAATATTTGAATAGAATTCCGAGCCATTGCTTTTTAATAGACTAGAGAAAGACAAATCCTTTGTAGCTACTTGTGCCTAAAGCTTGGTTTTTACTCCAAAAATGTATCCAACTAAAGCACAAAATTGCATTTAATTATGATTATATTGTACTTATAATAGTACGGCTTCCAAGCTAGTCATGATTACTCCAAAATTAAAACAAACTTGATAGTCTTCCCCTTGCCGGTTTGACTTGCTAGTCAAAATTGTTAGGAAATATTGCATTCAAACCTAGAATCTTAAACCATTTCCTAGATAACCCATGAGAGATTAACATGCATAAAATTTTTCCAAATGCATAGATCAAATAGACAAGCCACAAGATAACACAAGATTTACCTTGGGAAAACCCTCAAGAGGGAAAAACCCAGCCTCCAAAAGCATCCATAATCCAATGCACTCTCATGTGTCCAAGCATGAATCCACACATCTCATGCCATGCTTCACAAATGCACTATTCAAGAAGGCTCAATAATCATAGCCAACCCACCAATCCCCTTACCTAAACCACTATAATGTGTTTGCTTTTATAGGCACAAGCTCACACAAATACAACTAGTGGTAAGGTAAAACCATGTACCACAAAACCATGTGAATACAAAACCACTAACCCCTCATTTCTAATATTGGGTACTAAGTTTTTACATTTTTTATTTCCCCAATATTACATGTCTCACACACAAATAATAATACAATGTTACAATACAGCATCACGTGGGTCCCAAATAATTACCTAGTGTGATTAACAACACCACCAAGGTGTATCATAACTAAATAATTTTTTAATTACAATAATATAATAAAAAAAATTATGCAATGGTGTACAACACCATATCCCAACATTCTCCCACTTGTATACATCGCATAAGGGATCAATGAATAATATACGTCATCACAAACATCCATGAAACCACATGAATCTATAACATGCTCTCATGCACCAACAAGATACCTACAATAAGAACAAAGGGACCACCATCTCAAGAAAGAACTCATCTCATCCTTCATCGTGCCACCTATGGAAGAAAAGGAACATGCCAAGGCGAAGATGCACCAATCCAAGAGCACAAGCATCAAATCCAAGTGATAACAAAGGCTCTAACCAAGTTGTTGTCAATTGTATAAAACCCACATGATTGGAAATAACATCCAAAACACATGCTAATACATCCAACCATCCATACCTCCAAGGTATCAATACATCAGTAAACTCATGCCAACACTAGTAGAATTTGGCAAATAAATGACTACGTGATTAACACTAGTAGTATTTTCAAAATAAATGACTAATTTGGTCATTTATAAGTGACTAATTGGGTCATTGGGTAAAATCACAACTAAATGACTAAATAAATGACTATTATTAGACAAATACAAATGACTAAATAAATGACTAATATCAGACAAATAAAAATCACTAAATATATGACTAATATCAGACAAATAAAAATGACTAAATAAATAACTAAATAATTGTGCTCATTATTAAAAATCTTGGCCCTAATTTTCATTTTAGTGTGAGCATTATGTTAGGGTTAGGGGTGGAATTATGGTTAGGTTTAGGGTTTGGATTATAATTAAATAGGTTTCAGGTTAGGAATAAGGCCTTAGCTAGCATTAAGGGTAGGGTTGGAATTACTGTTAAGCCCTAATCCAAATTGGACCTTAGTTATATCCTAATCCTAACCCTAACCCTACTTAAAATCTAACCCTAACCCTAACAAAACCCTAACCCTAATTGAAGAAACCCTAAATCTAACACTAATCGTAACCTTAAGTGAACACTAACCCTAATTGAATTGAAACCTTAACCCTAATTTAATCATAAACCTAATTGAACCCTAACCCAAATTGTACCATAACCCTAATAGTAAACCTAATTGAACTATATACCTAACCCTGATTAAACCCTAAGTATAATCCTATTTGAACCCTAACCCTAGCCCTAACTAAACCCAAACAATAACCCAAACCCTGATTGACCCTTAACCCTAATGCTAACTTTGAGATTTATTTTAGAACCCTAAATATAATTAACTTTAACCCTAATGCTAACCCCAAGATTTATCCTAGAACCCTAATTAAACCCTACCCTAATTGAATTTTAATCTTAAGATTAAACATAACCCTAATCATAACCCTAATTCAACTTTAACCCTAAGCTTTATCCCAATTCTAACCCTAATTGCAGAATGCTAACGTAATATGCTAACCCTAATTAAATCCTAACCTAAATTGCACTCTAACCCTAATTAAACCTTTATTGAATGCTAACCCTAATTGAACCCTAAATCTAATCCTATCTCTAACCCTAATTGAACTCAAATTCTAATTTTGACTTGAATTCATGTCATCCTATTTGAACCCTAACCCTAATTGAATCCTAACATTTATCATAATAAAATCTAATTGAACATTAACCCTTTTCTAACCCTAATCATAAGAATAATTGAACCCTAACCATAACCATAATTTAATCTTAATTAAACCCTAATTGCAATGTAACCCTAATATTAATTAACGCCTAATTGCACCCCAATCGTAATGATCTTGATCATAACCTTATATGAAACGCAATTGTAACCTGAAGTGCAAGCTTAATCGTAGAACAGTAACCCAAAACCTAATTAACCCTAATTGTAACCTTAAGTGAATAGTAACCATAATTGAATTGTAACCTTAACCCTAATTTAATACTAAACCTAATTCAACCCTAACCCTAACCCAAATTGTACCCTAACCATAACCCTAATAGTAACCCTAATTGATAACTATACCTAACCCTAATTAAACCATATCTAAAGTCCTAATTGACCCCTAACCCTAATTGTATCGTAACCCTAATTGAGTTGTAACTTTGATTGTACTCCTATTTGAACCCCAACTATGTCCCAAAGTGCCTATGGCCAACCCCACCAAAACTGTCTTGCATTTTAGAAATGGAAAAGGACAAGACAGGACAGGCACAGTCCAACAACACCACTGAAAACAAGGGACAAAAATATAATGAGCACTGAATGAGAACTACAGAATGCAAACACCAGTTTCTTGCCCATCCTGCCCATCCCATGCCCAATGTTCCCATCCACTGTCCACGGTGCATCTGTTAGTAATATATATATATATATATATATAAAATTAGCAATTGCACCTTATTATTAAAATGGCCATAATTTTCATTTTAATAAACATACTCTAAAATCTTCCTCAAGACCTTATTTTCATTGCCTGCCAAAATGGAGAAGTGAAAGTGCATGATTTTGGATTGCAGAAGACCCACAACACAGTAGTCCCTATCACATTCAAAATCCCTGCAATGAAGTTGTAAGTAGTAGCATAATATACTTACATCGTAGCAATAGCTTAACTATCAGTACAAATTTGCATAAGTGGGAACTAAATGCAGATGCCAATAATGTATACGACACCACAAGCAAGAAGTAGGTAGCTCACAATGTCCTAAAAAGAGCTAATATTTGTTTCTCCCCTTTAGCATTAGATAGAGCTTTTGTCATTATAACAACATTGCATGTAGAAAACATAATCATTTAAAATCAATTCACTGTTGTTTACAAATATTGTGGTGTAGGATCATGCATCTAGATCATCACTATTTTGGCCTCTTTAGACTCCCTTAAGAATGCATGGAAAATTTATTTTTCTACAACCAATGGAAATTGCTGAAGAATATTTAGTATAGATTACACTTGATTATATTTTCTTTGGGGATTGAATCATTCTTAGCACAAAAGTTTTCCCAAATCAATGTCTCGACTAGGAAGGTATATTGTTCTTGACATTTTCTATTTGGAATTTACAAAGTGATATGAATGTTGTCTGAAGAAGAATGAATTTTTAGCTTTTGGATTTAACTGTATTTGTTTTTTTCCATCAATATTTTGGATTGTACTCAATGATCCATCTTTAGGATAAGGATAGAGTAGTGATTGGAATGTTGTTTTTTTGATAGAAAGATCTTGTGATAGGATTATGGCATATGTTGTGAGGGTTAGTTGCTTTTATTCTTCAACACTTTTGAGGATTTTAATTTTTAAAATCCTAATTACAAGTACAAAGAAAGAAATATTACAGACCACTTATATAATAGAGTATTTGCTTGCTTTCTAAGGAACCAAAGTCCAAATTCTTCCTTGTGTCAATGATGTTTGAGAGAACGTGTAGGTGCAATCTATGGAAGTCAATGAACCATTCAGACTTCAGAAAGAAAATGGATATGTTGTTTTGGATGTGTGTCGAGAGGCAGAATTTAAAGAAGTACGTACTTTAAATACCATTCATGCTTCTTGGGATTTTAAGGATTTCTTGTAGTTTTTAATCTTAATAGGAAAGTTCTCATTACTTGTTTATGTTCTACCTACACTTGAAAGAATCATCACATTATCTCACAATAAACAAAAGTATACTGGCATATTTTTAAGGAATTATTATTGTAACGTGAAAAGAAAAGCTTGTTTAGAAGCATTAGGTTTTTCATTTTAAAGCTTTTGGATACAACAGCATGGTAGTTTTTTAGATTGTGGTTTCGATCACATTGTGTGATGATAGGATCACGTAATGTGATCCAAAATGTTGATGTAAAAAACTACCACAAGGTTTTATCTTAAAGCTTTAAAAATTAAAGAAAATATTGAGTGAAGAAATGGGTAAGAATTCTATATGTTTATTGTTGTATGCCAATGTATATCTTCTAGCTGCTTGCATATATAGTTAATTAATAGTTGGTTATACTTGTATTTTTGTATTCTTTATTCCAATTACTTCCTTAAAGTTGGTTGCAGAAGTTGGTGGTAAATTCTAATTAATGTGTGCCTGTTCCTCATGTTTCTGATGAAGCCCTTTTTTTCAATATCATCCAGAAGGAGCTATAAATGTGCAAATTTATAGATTAATAAAAGAGTGGATGGCATGGGATGTTGCTAGATATGTTGCATTTTCATTCTTTGGGATTTTTCAAGGAATTGAAGAAAATCCAGAGTTTCTTGAAGGTAAATTTTTTCTAACATTGGAATTATAGGCATGTTAATTAACAACTCTATTAAGAATCTATCATAAAAGAAAGTCTATTCAAATTTTGAATACTATATATTAAGGAATTTTTTTGTACTTGACAGAAGTGAGATCAAAACCAGATAAAAACTCCAAAATCATAGTGTTATGCTCCCAAGGTGGTACCTTGAAGCCTTCTGCAAATTTTCCTGAAGGTCAGCAATCAAGGTAGAATTTCTTCTTTCTATATTATGGTTGATTGGAGGCCTTTGCTTCCTTCTATCAGTTGTTAGAATAGAAAATAAATGAGAAGTAAACATGGGAATTCAGATTTATAACTAGTGAGGTTCAGAAGGAATTATTTGAAGTTTACCAATTGCCAGCCTCCAACACTTTAGTTGTGGCTACACAAAATATCAAATTCTCAATTCCATTTTAACAAACTCAATCCATGTTTAGTTTGATTACTCATCTCAAGTTCTTCTTTCCCTTTCCAATCACTCAACCCAACACACAAATGTGCAAGTCAGAGTCCCAAAACACTACAAAAATTTCAAGAAACCTTGGTGAAATTTAACTTAATAAAAAACAATCAATTACAACATCTGCCCTTTCATATTACATCACCTTGTTATGACCGTCCTTGTTATGCCACCATGGTACTTACAAACCTCAACCCTCAACCTTTCTTTTCATGACACCATTGTTTGTTTCAACACTATTTCAACACCTGAGACACCATTAATAGACTTAATTTAACATGATTAAACTCTTTCCACACCCTAAGACATAGAGCCTTTCACTTTGATAGACAAACTTTAATGACTGATTGTACTCCTTGTAGCCATGCATCACAACACTATCAGAGATAACTTCCCATGGAGACCTCTAATAATGACTATAATCAACAATTAGGATCCCCCTTTTCATGTACCAAAACATATCAAAATATTTTTTTAGGTTATTTTGGAGAAAAGGTGTACAAACAGACTGTCTATGCCTCAAAACTGGGCTAATTAGGTCTACAACCAAGATAGGGCTTATTGGTTATATAATCTCCACACACAAACTCATTGTTGCAGTGCTTCAAATAAAGGTATTTGACATGTTGATGCTTAATATACCTTTAGATAGCCATTCACATGCTCAATTTACCAAACCCTAGGCTAAGTTCCATTGAAACTCTGAGTTTTATCAATCTATAACAAAAAATTCAGTCAAGAATTCCAACTCTCATCACCTTAACTTTGTGTTTTGATCCAAAAATCATTAGAATGTGGAGGAACATACAAGTAAGAGTAATATCACAAATAATTAGAGGATTTCACTAGTTGGAAAGAGGGGAAACAATTTTTCTTAACCACTATTTACCCTACTGAGGGTTCCTAACTCATTTCACAAAAAATCAAATAACTTACACAATACCTAATCAAACTACATGA
>VDFB02031666.1:11853-176721 GCA_007258455.2 Sequoia sempervirens | reverse complement strand
GTCCTCGAAGTGGAAGAAGATAGCGGATACCAACTTTGAGCAGTTCAATGCAATTCAACACAAGAAAAGGATGTTTGGTACTCAGCACGAAATGCCCACACCTATTGCAACTAACATCGTTAAGTCTGGACTTCATCAAGCAGCAGGATTTCCATCTGCAATTCAGTGCAGTGAGCTAATGGTTGAGTGTGCTAGAAGATACAATCCACAGACAAGGTCCATTAAAACACCTAATGGGATCACTTTGGCATATTTCACAGAGGATTCTGTCAGAGAGGTATTTGGTATTCCTCATCGTCAAAAAATGTTGAACAGGACTCAAAAGGAATTACATGCCATGTTTGATCAAGCCAAAGAATCATGTATGGACATAGTTAATTCCAACTGGATGAAGGAACCAAAAAGGCATCATTCTAAGTTGCCAAAAAGATTAATTTGCATAGATTTTAAACCAGAATACAGTGACATGATTCATATGCTGAATAGGATTATGGGTACTTCTCAAGGAGCTTTCTTCGAAGTATGGATGTTTTCATATGTAGAGGAGGTCGTATTGGGAATGGAAGCAATAAATTGGGCAAAGTTAATAAGTGATAATATTGATTTTCAGTTGAGAAACTTGGAGAAGACCAAAACCTTCTATATGAGTTCCTACGTGGTTTATATCTTGGCATGGTTTACTAAGTATAGAGGAATGATTTGCAAAGGGGAAGTTGGACTTCGGAAGGATCAGCTCAAAGCATATGATTGTTACCCGCAGCTCCAATTGCATTACAAGGACAATGAAATATGCTAACCAATTTTTTCGATAGAATTACACAACATAACAAGCAATAGTTAACTGGATTAGCGTGAGCATCAAACTAAAAACCAAACTTGAATGAACTACTCAACGTCAAGAATGTGCACTCAAGATCCCATTGAGGGCGAGGTGCTAACATATGACGGAGTGTGTATTGAAACTAGAAATTAATAGGCGGATAACCAGTCATGAAGAGCATTTCCACACTACCACCAAACAATGGGGGGAAAAAGATTACAATTAAAACACTCACCACAAGGGTGGGCATCCATAGAGCTCGGTGGATACCCACTACTTTAAAGTGGGTACAAGAGCGTTACAATAAGATTATCCACACTGGCGGTAAACCATCCAGGGGTGATTAATGTGAAAACAATAAGTAATTGCAGAACTGGAAATGGTTAGATTAGTAATGCGTAATCTCAACCTATACAAATTAAACTCTGCAGATTACAATTACATTGATAGAGAATGAAGCTTAAGAAGAGAAGTGTGAATTCTAACAATCATATAACACTCCAAAACTGAAGTAGAAGACCAAAAACTGAGAACTATAACAATCTGATATAAAAACCAGAATTCTAGAAATTCAAACCAGCTACAGAGAAAATCATGAAATGCTCATAAGTAGGTCAAATTACCTCCGAATCGAATGAGACCAAGTGCAATTGATTGCTAGAAGGTAGGCGACCAAACAGAAATGATGAAACAGCTCCAAAGAACCTCTGTTAATTTTGCACGAATTCCAAAGCTCTTCTAGAAAAGTATGACCCTCCTTGAAGAGGCGATTTCTCCTTAAAAATCAGGTTCTCAATAATAAAATCCAAGAATTGGTAGAAAGGGGCGCCCTTGAACAGCAAACTGAATGGTAAAATGCCCAAAACCAAATTCAAACTAAAAAATAAGTTCTAACATGAAATCACCTTCAGCTGTAGATGAAACAGCAAAACCAAAATTGATGAATCTTCAAAATTTCTTCACAATTAAGCTCAATCTGCTAGTCTGGAAGAGAAGCAGCTAATTCCAACTGGATGTTGTATTTCAAACATGAAATTGGATGATTGGCTAGGAGGTAGCATCCTCGAAGCAAGAATTCATTTGTCATTCCGACAGCATAACAGTATAATAATATGAATGGATACCAAAGCTGAGATAAAGCCTTCATTTTTATAGAAGAGCAAAAGACTCATCAACTCCTCAAGAAAAGACGCCAACAGTCACAGAGGCTCTTCAAAATTCCACAAAAACCATTCAGCTTCTCAAAAATGCGTCCACTTTACAAGGCATTATAAAAATCTTTATTTTAAAAAGTTAACTCCTTCAAAATGGCATCCACTTTATTTCTCAAGGCTTTTGTCTTAATTAAAAAATTAAATCACTTTATGAGAGCATACCCCTTCTAAGTCCCCCTTTTAAACACAACTTAAGTTGTCTTGCTAGGCCAAGGGGTCAATTGCAAAATATAACCTTAATGCCTTTATTCAACATAAAAATGCCTTAAGAGGTCAAACATGAACTGCAAATGAAAGCTCCAACTGGAAATGAAGTACTGAAGGTTGACAAACTCCATACTGCTTTTAAAATAGAATTTACTATAAATAGTAAACTCCTCAGAAATGCCAATGGAACCTCAAACAGAAACCCTCTAATTTTTCCCTACACACGCCACAAAGCTTTAGAATAGGCTGGCGAGTGTCGAACAGATATCGATGAGAAGCGTATTACAGCCTCTCCTCTAAATTGCTTGTCCTCAAGCAACCGGTAAAAGATGGATGCAACAAGACCGTTTCTCCTTCCCACGCAGCATCTTCAATAGGCAAATTCGCCCATTTAACCAAGTATTCTTTGATTGTCCTTCTCCTCAAAGAACGCTTCTAGTATCAAGGATTTCTTCTCAGAATCAACACCAACCTACCTTTCCCTATCCAATGGAGGTAATTCTGAAGTAGCCACAACGTTGTGTACAAGTGCCTTCTTGAGGCGTGACACATGAAAGACGTTATGCACTTTGTTTTCAGCTGGAAGCTCCAACTCATAAGCAACTTCACCAATCCTCTTGGTGACTTTGAAAGGACCATAGAAACGTGGCTTCAACTTTTCTGCACCACTTTTCTTGAGAGAAGATTGTCTAAAGGGCTGAAGCCTCAAGTAGACCATGTCCCTAACTTCAAAAGACCTCTCAACACGTTGCTGATCAGCGTATAACTTCTGCTGATTTTGAGGTTGTTGCAGATTTTCCTTGAGAGATTTCAAGATGTGTCTTTTGCCTCGCTTGTAGTACATCCAATGCTTGCGGAGCTCTACTATCATCAAACACTAAATCAACAAAATTAGTAGCTTCATAACCATAAAGAGCCATAAAAGGTGACATCTTAATTGACATGTGATAAGAAGAGTTGTAACAATACTCTTCTAAATGAAGCCATTTAATCCAAGCTCTTTGCTGTCCTGAAACATAGTTTCTTAGGTAGCCCTCTAACCATTTATTCACAATTTCTGATTGCCCATCTGTTTGTGGGTGATAGCTAGTGCTTGGAGTAAGCACTGTCCCACTCAATCTGAAGATCTCTTGCCAAAAGACACTTAGGAACTTGCTGTCCCTATCACTGACAATAGTTTTAGGCAACCCATGCAAACGGAAGACCTCTCTGAAAAATAACTCAGCCACTTGAGCTGCTGTAAATGAAGTAGTAACAGCAAAGAAATGAGCAAATTTCGTTAGTCTATCAACCACAACAAAAATACAATCACGTCCTTGCACCTTGGGTAACCCCGTGATGAAATCCATGGCAATACTCTCCCATTTCTGATTCGGAATGGGGCAAGGGCTGTAGTGTTCGAATGATACAAGAGTGTTCATTTTTATTTCTTTGACAAATCAACACTCTTTAATGTAGTTCAAGACTCTTCTTTCAACCTTTCCAAGTTTTAATCTTTCACTTAATCTGCTTATAAAGCCTAAAAACTCTTTGATGACCAGCAAGGTGTCTATCATGAAAAGATTGTGAATCTTCTTTTTAAGCTTAGATTCTGCACTAAAAAAGATTCTATCTTTTATAGTAAATTATACCATCAACCAACAACTTATACTTTCATCAACCAAATGACCTTCTAGCAAGCTGGCTGCAAACTGATTTTTAACATAATCAACAGCAATTAACTCCTTCCAATCTGCCGATAACTCACAAAGTGACTCCGCAAATGAGAGGCCTCTTGAAAGAGCATCAGCCACTACATTATTTTTCCCTTAACATATTCAATGTGTCGTGTCATATGCTTGAGCTTACTTACCCACTTCTGCTACCTTTCATTCAAATCCTTTTGGCGCATAAAATGTTTAAGACTATTGTGGTCAGTCTTAACAACAAATTTACTTCCCACCAAGTATTGACGGAATTTAGACAAAGAATGCATGATGACAAGCATCTCTTTGTCATAAATGGAGTAAGTTTTTTCTGCTCCTCTCAACTTCGGGCTCTCGAAGACAATTGGATGTTTGTCTTGCATTAGAATAGCTCCAACACCTTCTCTTGAAGCATCACATTGTAATTCAAAAGATTTTGTAAAATCCGGAAGAGCCAACATTGGACATGTACTCACGATTTGCTTAAACTTATCAAAAACTTCTTGTGCCTTCTTAGTCCAAAGAAAAGATCCTTTCTTTGTAAGATCTGTGAGAGGTGCTGCTTGATGAGAATAACCTTTCACAAATCTTCTATAGAATCCACATAGCCCTAAAAATCCTCTCAAATGAGAAATATTCTTTGGAGTTGGCCAATCAAGAATGGCTCTTATCTTTTCTGGATCAACTTTTACACCCTTTGAACAGATAATGTGGCCAAGATACAAGAGTTTTGTCATCCCAAACTCACACTTTGATTCTTTGGCAAACAAACATTCCGCCTCTAAAATACTAAGCACTTCTTCGAAATGCTTAAGGTGCTCTCCCCATGACTTACTAAAAATGAGAATGTCGTTGAAGAAGATGAGCACAAACTTCCTCAACTGCTGTCTAAAAATCTTGTTCATACAAGATTGGAATGTAGTTGGAGCATTTGTCAAACCAAAAGGCATGACAAGAAATTCAAAATGCCCAAAATGGCATCTAAACGTACTGGCTCTCTATATCCCCTCATTCCTCGATTTGATGATAGTCCTAACGAAGATCAATTCTCGGTGAAGAACATAGCCCCATGGAGCTCATCTATAAGCTCATCAATCCTAGGATTGATATCTATTCTGATGGCCTCGATTTAATGCTGTAGTCAACAATACAATGCGATTGTGCCATCTTTCTTTGACCAGCACCACCTAAGCAAATGGACTCTTGCTTGGTCTAATGAAACCACTTTCCAACAGCTCCTTGATGGTTTTTTCAATTTCATCTTTCTGCCTCTTTGGATAGCGGTAAGGTGTAGTAATGACAGGTTTTGCTCCTTCTAACTCAATCACATGCTCGAACTCCTCTTTCGAGGTCTTCCAGGAGGCTTCCAAAGATTCTGCTCTTCTTTGAAAGTAAGGCTTGAATATCAGGATGATATTGCCTTTTCTCCTCTACTAGATCAGCTGGTAGAACCATACATTCAGCAGCCCATTCAACCTGATCGTGACGGATCAGCCTTTCCATCCTCTTCAAGGACACAATTCGAGGGCCTCCATTTGACATCCCTCTTAGAACAACCTTTCTTCCATTAGACTGAAATTTAAGCTCCATGGTTTGCAAATTTAATGTGATCTCACCAAGAGATCGCAGCCATTGTATGCCCAACACAACATCAGTGTCTCCAATTCCCACCACATAAATATCATCTTTAATCTCATGATTCCCTAATTGCAAAGATAGGTTAGGAATCTTCCTTGTGCAAGACATAGTAAAACCATCAGCAACCATTACCTTGAAACCATCAAATTTTTCAGTCTTCAAACCTTTTCTAGCAACTAATCCTTCATCAATAAAATTGTGAGTTGCTCCGGTATCAATTAGAGCAACTATCCTTTGTGAATTCACAACTCCATGAACCCTAAATGATTCATTTTTTTGAAAACTTGATAGTTGTGCGAAAGCACTACCATCTCCCACTTCTTCAGACTTGTCTTCTGGATCTTTTTCACCTTCACCACTTGCTGATTCGTATTGCTGATCAGACGAATCAGATTCTGATCCATAATCAGAATAGCCCTCCATTCGATTTGCTTTGCCTCTTCCATAGCAACGGTGACCCTTAACCCAAGGATCATGGCAAGTGTAACAAACTCCATATTTTCTAAGCTGTTCTTTGAGCTCTTTTGACAACCTTGGTGGAAACTTCTTGGGCAGATTTGAAGAAGGCTTTTTATCTTTCTTATGGCTGAATGGTTTTGAGTGAAACTTAGGCCTTGGTGTTGCCAACTCCATACTCCTAGCTTTCTTGATAGCTTCATCTAACGTTGGTGGATCAAATGCTTTGACCCAACCCTTCAAAGGCTCCATTAAACCTTCAGCAAAAAGAACTACTAGTCTTCTTTCAGTAATGTTAGGTACCATTACTGACAACCTCTGAAAATCAGCCACATAGTTTTCTAGAGATCCTTGCTGTTTCAATTGTGCCAATTCTCTAAATCTCAATTCTGGATCTTTGGTATCAAACCTTTCAATCAACTTATTGGTAAACTCCCCATATGTGCGAATGAGGTTATGGCCAAGAGTGACCAAATCATGAGTCCACCATTCATGAGCTATCCCATCTAAATGCAAAGTAGCAAATTTGATAGCATCTTCTTCCGGCATGGGTCTGAGAGAGAGGTAGTTATCTAACTTCTGTACCCACGATTTGGCTGTACACTTATTAATACCATCGCTCCATAGCAATCTTCCCAATGCTTGATAAAAATCATTTCTAGGTGCCATAGAGGACGGTGCCTATTCCTTCCTCCATTTCTCCCACTTTGATTCATGAATTGATCAAAGGTCCAAGCATCTCTCAAATCAAGAGGTAACCCGAGCATACCCATGTAAGCTTGACGCATCATCATAAAGGTTGGTGCAGCTTCAACTGGTTGTTGCTCTTCTATTGTTGTGAAGACGGGAAAAAGGGGTCTAGAGGATGACCCACTATGAATTGCAGCATGTTGACCCACAATTCTATCTCCTTTATTCACCTCAGGACTGACATTATTAGATTTTCCATTAACTCCACTACTTTCACCAGTTGGATTATTCTGGGGCTGAAGAACATTATGAGCTGCTTGCTGATCCAACTTGGACAATAAACGGGACATCATGTCTATCATCCCATCAAACTTCTTCTCAACTCTGTCCCTCTCTTCATTTGCTTGTCTGACACTGTCTGACATTATTTCAACTGTGTATTCAACTTCTTCCACTGACTTTTCTGAACCTTCCACTGTTTTACCAAGATCTCTTAAGACTCCTGAGAAGGTCTCTGCCTCTGGAACAGACGAAAACTGATGCAGAATTCTAGCCTAACTTTTGGTGTATGGCCTAGTGTCTCTTTCACTCATCAGATAACCAACTGCAAACTGCCACAGGATGGCAGGGTCTTCTGCTCTAATACCACTGAAATATGCTAACCAATTTTTTCGATAGAATTACACAACATAACCAGCAATAGTTAACTGGATTAGCGTTAGCATCAACTGAAAACCAAACTTGAAAGAACTACTCAACGTCAAGAATGTGCACTCAAGATCCCATTGAGGGCGAGGTGCTAACATATGACGGAGTGTTTAATTGAAACTAGAAATTAATAGGCGGATAACCAGCCATAAAGAGCATTTCCACACTACCACCAAACAGTGGGGGGAAAAGATTACAATTAAAACAATTCGTCTGCTGCGGCGGGCATTCACAGAGCGGTGGGGATTCACCACTACGAAAGTGGGTACAAGAGCGTTACAATAAGATTATCCACACTGGCGGTAAACCATCCAGGGGTGATTAATGTGAAAACAACAAGTAAAATGGTTGGATTAGTAATGCTTAATCTCAACCTATACAAATTAAACTCTGCAGATTACAATTACATTTATAGAGAATGAAGCTTAGGAAGAGAAGTGTGAATTCTAACAATCATAAAACACTCCCAAAACTGAAGTAGAAGACCAAAAACTGAGAACTATAACAATCTGATATAAAAATCAGAATTCTGGAAATTCAAACCAGCTACAGAGAAAATCATGAAATGCTCATAAGTAGGTCAAATTACCTCCGAATCGAATGAGACCAAGTGCAACTGATTGCTAGAAGGTAGGCGACCAAACTGAAATGATAAAACAGCTCCAAAGAACCTCTGTTAATTTTGCACGAATTCCAAAGCTCTTCTGGAAAAGTACGGCCCTCCTTGAAGGGGCTACTTTCCTTAAAAATCAGGTTCTCAATAATAAAATCCAAGAATTGGTAGAAAGGCTTCTGAACAGCAACCTAATGGTAAAATGTCAGAACCAAATCAAATCAAAAATAAGTTCTAACATGAAATCACCTTCAGTCAGATGGTACCAACACAACCAAATTGGATGAATCTTCTTCAAAATTTCTTCACAAATTAAGCTCAATTTGCTAGTCTGGATGAGAAGCAGCTAATTCCAACTAGATGTTGTATTTCAAACATGAAATTGGATGATTGGCTAGGAGGTAGCATCCTCGAAGCAAGAATTCATTTGTCATTCTGATAGCATAATAGTATAATAATATGAATGCATCCCAAAGCTGAGATAAAGCCTTCATTTTTATAGAAGAGCAGAAGACTCATCAACTCCTCAAGAAAAGATGCCAACAGTCACAGAGGCTCTTCAAATTTCCACAAAACCATTCAGCTTCTCAAAAATGCGTCCACTTTACAAGGCAATATAAAAATCTTTATTTTAAAAAGTTAACTCCTTCAAAATGGCGTCCACTTTATTTCTCAAGGCTTTTGTCTTAATTAAAAAATTAAATCACTTTTATGAGAGCATACCCCTTCCAAGTCCCCTTTTTAAACACAACTTAAGTTGTCTTGCTAGGCCAAGGGGTCAACTGCAAAATATAACCTTAATGCCTTTATTCAACATAAAAATGCCTTAAGAGGTCAAACATGAACTGCAATTGAAAGCTTCAACTGGAAATGAAGTACTGAAGGCTGACAAACTCCATACTGCTTAAAATAGAATTTACTATAAATAGTAAATTCTCAGAAAATGTCAATGAACCTCAGAACAGGAAACCCTAATTTTACCTCACACACGCCTACAGGCTTATAGAATAGGCTGATGAGTGTCAGAACAGATTACTGATGAGAAGGGGACATTACAGACAATTATAAGATAACCAATGACGCCCTTATGTATATCACGCGAGTTCTTCAAGGAGCAGTTCAAAAAAGGCTATCTAAGGAGGCTATGGCGATGCTTGATAAATTCGGATCTTGGTTCATCCAGTTTCCGACCTTTACATACATAAGAGTTCATGGATTCTAAGATGCTCCGCATAGACTTCCTCGGTATCCAACAGACAAGATTGTTATACTTGAAGTTGCAAGGCAATTGGCATGTATAGATTCTATTCAAGGGAAAAGGAACAAACAAGGAGTGGATTTTCCTGTTGCAATTGGGAAAATGCTAGAAGTCTGCCCCTCATTACAATCAGCTAAGGCAGCAAAGTTAGAGTTGCAATTTTATAAGTTCGGCATTTATAATCCAAGGTCTGATTATGACCCATACTTGAGAGTTCACGGGAAGAAGTCCCTTCATGTTATGCAGATTGAAGACTATTGGTTTAACTTGGCGGACGAATATTGAGTCAGGAAGAAGATCTGGTCCAGAATTCCAATTGAACTTGTAAAAAGGTGTGACTTATTCCCTATACCTGACCAGGTAAAGGACAACGGAGACTACGTGCATCCTCAATTTGAACAGGAAAAGAACAAGCCTATCTTGTTGCCCAACTGGATACAACCTGAGTTGACTGATTTGGACATATTGATGAAGGATATTATAGCTTATTCTAGGGAGTGGGTAGATAATCAGATTAGCAGATTGAGAAAAGGAGGAGTTACTCTTACCTACGCCACATTGAGCAATAAGGAAAGTCAGGGTGAGGCAGGTGGAGAAAGTCTTGATGAACTTTCATGTCCTAGCAAGAGAAAGGTAGTAAGTGAAGATCTTCACATAGAGGAAAAAGAAGCAGCTGACAGAGAATTGGAGAGTAAGAAGCAGAAAGTGAGAGAAATTCCATCATCTTCAAGTACTTTATCTGGTGGGGTAATAGAAAAGGTGTCCATTGCTAAGATCGAACCAAGCCATGAACAAGAGGTCGAATTTCAAGAGTTAGAATAGTTGGATTCTCTCCAAGAGCATACCCTCACCGAGTGTTTGGAAGGAGATGATATGCTAATGATTGAAGGCATGGGAGATACTGAGATCGTTGAAAACAATAAGGAGCTGGGAGATGAAGTAATTTCTGCTCTGAAAGGAATTAATGATGATATTCAATTAGAGGATGGGATGGAATTATCCACTATCCCAGCTTGGTTGACTGAAAGTTTGATGAAGAAGTCTAGACCACTAGATGAAGTTCAACCAGTTGAAAGCATGCAAGACTTCCTAGAGAGGATTGGCAAAGCTAAAACACCAAGGAAGCCTAAAAATATTCTCAGATGTCCAGGAATGAAGCAGGATCCCGAATCTTACAAGTTGCAGTCCCAAAAATTGACAAGCTAAGAGATCAGATTACTCCTATGGATTATGATATTACAACGTTGGACATTGGGCCAACCACGATAGATCAGGATTTCCATGAGTTAGCAGACACTTCCAAGGCTATCAAGGAGAAGTTCGATAAAATAGAGGAGAAGAAGGAAAGGCTAGAATCAGAAAATTTAAGGCTGATAGAGTTCATTCAACAGCTAACAGCCCCTTTACGCCAAGAAAGTGAAGCTTTTATTCCGCCATCATCTTTGCCTCCAAAATCTGTTGATACTCTTGAAGCTATGAGGATCACAAGCCAAGCAACTAAGAGTTGGATCAACAATATCTCAAAACAGATGGAACAATTCTTGGAGAAATTTGCTCAGACTTATGACAGATCTGGCTTGCTTATGACAGAAATTGGTCAAATTGAAGGCAATTGGGAAGACTTTCAGTACGTAAATGACAAAGTGATACCTCGTTTGAAGGTTTTAAAGGAAGTTTCCCTGCAAATACTAATCCAAGAAGGTGTTATTGAGGAAGGAGCGTCGTATGATTTCAGCAGGTGGTATCATTCCTTATTGGCTAAAAGGAAGATATATTGATGGAATGAAGGAAGAATGTGCCGTTATACGGAATGCAATTGAAAAAATTCGGTTTAAAATCTTCACTTCTCTTGAAGGATTAACAGGGCAGGAGCATCATGATGCAAATGGCTTGGATTTGGAAGGATTGAAGAAAAATGTAATGAATATTTACTTCAAGGAAGTGCAGATTGTTACAGAGAATGAGCTTGATGATATGTCTTCCCTTTTGACCTTTATGGACAGCTTTCAGAAACAGGAAGATAGGTGGGAAAGTACTTTTACCCAGTGCCTTGAAACCTTGGACGTAATGGGAGTGCAACTGGATTCTATGCCGAGCATATCAATGGAGGAGCTGGATTTTGTGTTAACAAAATTTCTTGCATTTGTGGCTAGGGAGCAGTCCAATGGGAATTGCATTTTGGATTCCCACTTGCTCGAATGATTCCCAAGGTGTCATTATTTGCCACGCTCCAAGTGGCTGATCCTACTTTTTCCATGTGTCCGTGGAGTTGGTTATGCTTTTTAGGGTTAGGGTTTCTTGAAATAATCTTGGCCATTGATCTCAAATCAATCTTGGCCGTTGCTTTGTAATTGGGGTGCCTATATAAACCCCACGCATTTCATTCATTCAGAGAGAGACTTATGAAATTGTTGCTACTAGTGCTATTCGGATAATAATTGGATTCAGAGTTGAGCATTTGTTATTTCGAAAGCTTGCATGGTTTCATAATTTCTTCAATATAGTAAATTAGTTTTAGCATTTTTTAAGATGAATGAAAGATTGATAGTGTTGGAAATAGTGAAATTAGTTCATACCTTTTTCAATTGAATGATTTTCAATTTGATGTGCAAGGTTAGTCTGAACGTTGAAATTGTTTAACTGGAATTCTATTACCTATATACATTGTTCAAATTGATGGTGGTATTGTGTAATAGGACATCATTCGTAAATCCATTGAAAATTGCATCATCTTTGTCTAGTTGTAGTCATTGTGCTTGGAAAAACAAAGATTGGTTTAAATTTCACTATCCAACATTTGTCTCTTAAGTTCATAGGAGTAGTTTGGCATAAATCTAGTTTGTAAACCCTCATCCCTTTTCCTTTTATTTTATCCTAAAATCGAAAATCCAAAAAATATAAGAACGTTCAACGACAGATCAATCTAAATTCCTACTTTTGAATAGTTCATTATCCAAGGTCCCTTTGTGAAATCAGCATATCACATCATCCATTGAGCTTGTCCATCCTCAAACTTAAGAAACATTTGAATTACCGTATGACCTTTCTAGCAATCTTAGCATAAGAGGTAGTTTTTCAAGAGAGGATAGAGCGTCTTTGGACTCTTTATTCTAATGTGCTTGGTGAATCATAAAACGCGCATCAACACAGAATTGGCGCTAGAAGGAGGGCCGCCAAAGCAGTGATAGTAAAATTATTCCGAAGTAGACAGGATGTAGTATGGTGTTGCTACATGAATTTCCTTTTAGCATACCCGTTGAGCAACCAAATCAACCACCAACTGATATCATTGATCAATTGTACTCACTAGCTTGGAAAACACAGACCGATCGCGTTCAGTTTGGGCAGACAAGCCATGTTCTTGCTAGGGAGGAAGAAAAAGGAAAACGTTTTGAAGAAGCAATTCAAAGAGATTTGATAAGACAGAAAATTGATTGCTTGAAACAAACTTTTGACGAGATAGAACATCGTTTGCCACCGGTTCATCTTCAACAAATCCAAGTTCTCCTAATATCATGAAAAATGGTGCTCCCAGCCAACATTCCTAATCCAAATCAGGATCCACAGCCGGTATTACAACCAAACTTGGGTTTTCACGACGAACAGGAAGACGTTATCACCGAATTGTTCAGCCTTGCTTGGAAAGTAAAAAGAAATGCCCTTGACTGGCTTTGAATGCGCTTCATCCTTGAAGAGGAAGAAGAGAGAGCTAGGCGTATTGAGTTGAACGTTCAGAGAGATCTCCTTGTAGAAAGATTTGAAGCTCTCCAACGACAGCAAAATCAACAAGTTCGTCAACAAGTAAACCAGCCAGCTCTTGAAGTGGTTCCTACACGTCCTCAACAAGATTGAAGAAGGCACACTGGATCGAATTGGTTCTTTCTTAGTAGATCGATTTCGAAGAGTTACCAGATCTACTCCTAATTCTTTCAAAGAATTTTTGTAGTTGTCACCCTATAAAAACAAACAAAGAAAGAAGATAGAAATATCACAAGGTGAAACATCTAGTGTGGTGGGTCCTAGTGAAGAGATACTATCACCAAGTAGAGAAGCACCAACTGGAGAGGTTTCTTCCAGTCTATTCCAAACCCCGCCACCACAGGTTCCCATACCAAGCACTACTTAAGTTCCAGTATTTGCACAACCCTTTCAACCAATTCAAATAAATCAACCGAACGTTCCAATGGCTTGGCATCGAGCTGATGCGTCGCCTCTTACTACATTTCCGATTATCATGAGATGCCGAAGAATCCGGAGCATTTTTGCTCCAAATTCTAGGTCGGTGACATAAACCGAACAGCAGATGAACATATCAAGATTTTTGAAGATACCCTCCAAAACCGAGACATTCAACATGAAGATGTAGCATGTCAATTGTTCCCATATTCTTTAGGAGAGGAAGCATATTATTGGTACGTAAACCTGCCAGTGAATTCAACTCGAACTTGGCAAAATCTAAAGGATGCCTTATTGGCAAAATTCCGATTGCCAACCACACCAGCTGAACTCTACCGACAATTTGTTGAAGTGAAGATCAGAACATGAGCCAATCAGCATCTTCAACAACAGATTTCATAAGGCGTATACAAGGTTACGTGATCCATATGAATTAAACGATGCAGCAGCATTACCAATATACTATGCGGCTTTGGATAGTCTTACGTCCATGTTTGTAAGAAGGGCTAACCCAGTCTCACCTGACCTCAAAGGAGCATATGCCGAAGCCATTAAAGTTAACTCTGACTTAGGCATGAATGTTGCTGGACCACTTAACCATTTGGGGTATGCTGCTATGCCAAACCAGATAACAGGGATCAACCAGGCATTGACACATCACACACCAGTAATGAACCCCATTCTGCCACCCAACAATCAGTTGGTGATTCACCCAGGGGGTCCTATTTCTCAAGCACAACCTTCACAGCCGGTATATCTACAAGGTACAACAACGTCCACCAAGACACAAGAAGAAAAAGAAGAGATGAAAGAGTTAATTGAACAAGTGAAGAAATTGTCTACTGAGGTAACCTATCTGAAAAATCAAAACAATCAACTCCATAACATGCAAAGGAATTCTCAAGGATACCAAGGTAATTATCAAAATTACCAAGGTCAATCAAGCAATGCTTAAGGCTACCGTAACAATAATCAAGGATATCAGAAGAGGACATGGAATACAGGACCGAATAATGGAAACGTGACATCGCCCCTAGATAATCCTGCAACTTGAGAGAATTGACCAACAGAAAGTATACTCCTCACCGAGTCAGCCTTGTCAGGATGGTGTCGGTTACACAACACCAATCAACATTATGAGACACAGTGTAGAGAATTTCAGCTCGCAACCGATATTTTCCAGAGGGAAGTACAAAGGGAAATACCAGATGACTCGTCTACTGCTATAGTCCCTGTAGTAAAGTACGATCAAGCTTTAGTTTTGGAGGACTTCACATTTCCACCACAGTTCGAACAATATCAAGCACCTGACCAATTTGGAAGATTCCCACCAGCATCAGCCAATGAGCCAGTGGAGGCGCCACCTCCTATGTGTTCACACGCGATTGCTGATGGATCAGTAGAAGACACAACGAATTACTATTTCCCACCTCTGAACAACAGTGTATTGGTCGAAGGCATAAAAGAGGTTCAGACGTTTCAACAGACAGGGAATGGGCAACCAAAGGTTTATGATAGAAAGAATCAAGAGCCCTTAACCTCATCAGTTCCCCCACACAATTTTCAAACTCCACCGCACCCGAATGCGAGTAATAACCCCTCTTTTCCAAAGGACGCACCGCAATACAGGCAAGGAAATAATACTGGTAGTTCTGCTAGTAGTACTCCTAAAGACGAGTTGAAGAGATTAAGTCGGTACGTAACAAAGGAAGTGAAGAAAATCAAAGTGAACGTGTCATTGTTTGAGCTAATGAAAGTACCAGAAATAAGGAACATGTTTCTTGATAGCTTGAAAGATCCAACACAGGATCCAACCCACACAGTTCAGAAGACTGCAAATCCCACAGGCAATGTCAATATGGTTCAAGATGAACAATTACAATTTTTTCAAGAACAACCACAGATTGCAAATGTTGCTTATGGATCTCAGAGTTCCAGAGTAACTCGAGGCATGTATGAAGTGAAAGAAGGCGTAGAAATGCCGGGACAGAAAACAATGAAAACTGAGCAAGCACGTCAAAGTCCAAAGGAAAACAAGATAGGAAATTCGATTAAAGAAGCAGAAGTTTCACAGATTGAGAGGAATAATAAGGTCAAAACAAAAGTGACAGAAGCTGGTATGCAGAGAGGAAGCCTTGTGATATTTTATCAAGGGAAAGATGAACCAGCTCCCTTCCTAGTTTCGCTTAAATTTTCAATAAACTCCTACATAATTGTTTGATTGATTCAGGAGCATCCAGTAATGTAATGCCTTTAACTGTCTGTCAAAGATTGGGATTAACACCTATGAAGACGAACAAGAAAGTAACACAGTTGGACAAGACGAAGGTTCCAGTCATAGGAGAGTTAAACAATATTCATATGCAAATATCAACTGACCCAAGGATTCAACATTTCATTGATATTTCAGTAGTCGATATCCCAGGAGGATATGGGATGGTTTTAGGAAGAGACTGGACCCGTAGGTTGAATGGTTACTTCGCCACCAACTTTTCACACATGTGGTTACCATGGAAGGGTATTCCCAATCAAATCAAGGTTGAAAGTACACCAAGACTTAAGATGATAATTACCTAGTACGGGGAAAGTAATGAAATATTGTTTTGTGAAACAAATCTCGGTCAGTATAGACCAAAATCACCGGAAGTCTTGATGCTACACTGCTCAAATAATCAAGAAGATACACCAAAAAATTCAAAAGTTCCGATAGGAAGTGATGAAGAACTTTCACCAGATGAAGGTGAAAGCATGTTTGAAAACTTTAGAAGATTTGTACTCAAGAGTGCAAAACAAGAGAAAGAATTGGGGAATCATGCTTTCGTGCAAGACTTTTTGCTGCCCAATTGGTGTCGGATCCACAATGCTTTCCATTCAGAGTTTTCCTGTGTAATGTGTAAGATGGCGTTGGATCAAGTATACAAAAGATTTCCCCCAGTCCCTGGAGACGAATACCTCAAGTTGACAATACAAGATGAAAATAGTGACTCCGGCAGAGAATTCTCGCCAGAGACAGAAATCATTCAAGAAATAAACAAAGTTCAGGTAGATTATTCCGTTGAAGAAATTCAGAAGAAAGAAATGCCTAGTCCCATACAATTACCAGACCAAGAGCAAGTTTGGACCTTGAGGTTCGATGGTTCAAAGTCCAAAAGGGGAAACGAAGCTGGTTATGAGTTGATTAGCCCATCAGGTGAGACCTACTTATCAGCCCTGAGATTATAGTTCCCCTGCACCAACAATGTGGCAAAATATGAGTCCTTAGTCCACGGATTGCTCCACGCAATCCAGAAGAAGGTTAAAATCTTGCATGTTTACAGTGACTCAGAAGTTGTAGTCAGGCAAGTAAGAAAGAAATATGCTTGCCATGATAAAAGATTGCGAGGATATAGAAACCGAGTATGGGATCTCATTGAAAGCTTTGATGCTTTCAATATCAAATCAGTGTATCGGTCTCAAAATAAAGTGGCGAATTCCTTAGCTCAATCAGCAAGTTCCCTAGAGCCACTTGAGATGGATGCCGTAAAAAAATTTACAGTGGAAATCACTTCGACTCCATCAGTCCCAGGTAACATTACAAATTTCCTAGTGTTCGATGACGACAAACACATCCTAGACTTCCTAACTAATTCTGATGTTTTCCTCACTCAAGTCATTGACGAAGAAGAAGATCGAGGGGAGACTGAATTTGATGCAGATGGTATTATGAACTTGAAGACTAACATCATCCCCAGAGGAATGATTCAGCTCAAAAGAATCTTTGACCAAGATCAGATCAATGCCATAAAACAACAAAGAAATGAAGGAGGCCAGCATGAAGCGGTCAACCTTGGAACACAAAAGGAAGTGAGAAATGTTCTTATTGGCAAGGTGTGCACGAGTGAAGAAAAAGAGCAGATAATCAAAAGTTTAAAAGAATTTAAAGACATTATTGCCTGGAGCTACGAGGGTCTGAAAACATACGACACTTCAATTATTACACACACTATTCCCCTCAAAGCAGGCAATAAACCATTCAGGCAACGCCAAAGGCCAGTGAATCCTCTACTTGAACCCCTCATTTTTCAAGAGGTAAAGAAGCTACTCTCAGCAGGCATTATCTTTCCAATACGACACTCAACGTGGGTCACCAATTTGGTACCCGTCCGCGAAAAGAGTGGAGAGATAAGATTGTGTGTAGACTTCCAAAATCTTAATAAGGCCTCGGAAAAGGATAATTATCTGTTGCCCTCACTAGATGAAGTCATTCAAGTTGTAAATGGATCCCAGATGATGTCGTTTCTTGATGGATATTCTGGCTATAATCAAGTCCTCGTAGAACCTGAAGATATGCTTAAGACGACATTTACAACAAAGTGGGGTACATTTGCTTACAAGAGGATGCCATTTGGTCTGATCAATGCCGGAGCCACTTTTCAAAGAGCTATGGACATTGCTTTCAAAGACCTCATAGGGAGATGCATCATTGTCTACATGGATGATCTTACTGTGTTCTCGAAGAAAAGAGAAAACCACGTCAAAGATTTGACAAGGATATTTGAGAGATGCAGGAAATACGGAATATCCTTGAACCCGAAAAAATGCATATTTGGGGTAACTGAAGGAAAATTGCTCGGCCATGTGATAACAGAGAAGGGCATTCTTATTGACCCTGATCGAGTAGAGGCTATTTCAAGGATTGGTTTGCCTTCAAGCCAGAAGGAATTAAAATCTTTCTTCGGAAAGATTAACTTTGTGAGAAAGTTCATCACAGGATTTGCTGAGATAGTCAGGCCCTTAAATGAAATGCTCAAAAAGGATGCAAAGATAGAATGGACGGAGCAAACAAGAAAAGCTTTCGAAGAAATCAAGCAGCCATAGTTGATGCTCCTGTCTTGGTTAGTCCTGATTATACTAAGCCTTTTTATCTTTACTCTTTCGCCTCAGAGCACACAAGTGCAACAATGTTAACACAAAGGACAGTTGAGAAGGAGGAACATCCTATTGCTTTTATGAGTGCGCCTTTCAAGGATGCAAAGTTGAAATACCCAAATGTCGAAAAACAGGCATATGCTTTGGTCAAAGCAATAAAGAAATTTCAACATTACATTTTGAGAAGTAAAGTCTTTGCTATTGTTCTGGATGTGACTGTTAAAACCCTTCTCATGCAAAATGAATTAGGAGAGAGGAGAGGTAAATGGGTTACAATTATCCAAGAGTATGATGTCGAAATTCAGCCAATGAAGATTGTCCGCGGCCAAGCTCTAACACAAACAATTGCCACAAGACCAGAACTAGTACAACAAGTGTACGAATTACAGGAAGTATCCCAAGATGAATGGTACAATGATATTACATATTTTTTTCTCAATCACAAATGCCCCAACCATCTCAATCCAGTACAGAAGAGGGCCCTGAGAATGAAGAGTCAAAGATATATGTTGTAAGGGGCAGTTTTGCATAGAAGAAATCATGAAGGAGTTTTCTTAAGATGTCCGGGAAAAGGAGAAGCCAAACAGATAATAGAACACTTTCATTCCAGATTTGGAACCGGCCATGGAGGAGTACTAGCAACAGCGCACCAGGTTCTAATGGCAGGCTATTATTGGCTAGCAATTTTCAAAGATGTATACGATCATGTAAAAACCTGCCACACATGCCAAATAACTGCTGCACGAGAGAACCCCTCTATGCCGCTCCAACCTGTGATCGAAGTGCAACCTTTTGCAAAATGGGGACTCGATTTTATTGGTACGATCAATCCACCCTCATCTGCGCAACACAGGTATATTCTAACCATGACTGACTATTGCACCAAATGGTTAGAAGCTCAGGCCCTAAAATTATGCACAACGGAGTACTAGCAACAGCACACCAGGTTCTAATGGCAGGCTATTATTGGCTAGCAATTTTCAAAGATGTATACGATCATGTAAAAACCTGCCACACATGCCAAATAACTGCTGCACGAGAGAAGAACCCCGCTATGCCGCTCCAACCTGTGATTGAAGTGCAACCTTTTGCAAAATGGGGACTCGATTTTATTGGTACGATCAATCCACCCTCATCTGCGCAACACAGGTATATTCTAACCACGACTGACTATTGCACCAAATGGTCAGAAGCTCAGGCCCTAAAATTATGCACAACGGATACAGTAATTAAGTTCTTAGAAGAAAACATTATCACCAGGTTTGGCTGTCCTTATGCTTTAGTTTGTGATAATGGTTTTGCATTTTCTTCTCTGAAATTTTCTAACTGGGCTTTTGAATATGGGGTGAATTTAAAGTTTTCTTCGAATTATTATCCCCAAGGAAATGGATTGGCTGAATCTACTAATAAGAATTTGTTGAATGTCATAAAGAAGTTGTTGGATAAAAACCCGAGGGATTGGCATACGCAGTTGAGATTCGCTCTTTGGGCGGATAGAGTGAGAATAAAAGGTTCCTTAGGTACATTGCCATATCATCTGGTTTACGGACAAGATCCCATATTTCCGATACAGCTAAGGATTCCCATGCTACAGTTCATGCAAGAGTGCCTAGACCAAGAAGACAGGGTCAAAACCAGATTGTCCTAGTTATTACTGTTGGAAGAGAAAAAAGATCAGGCATTGGAGAATTTTTCAAAACATCAAAGTATTGTGAAAAAATGGTTTGACCGAAGAGCTAAAATAAAGGCATTTAGAATTTCTGACTTAGTCCTTTGTTGGGACAAAGCGCATGAATGAAAAGGAGACCACGAGAAGTTTGACAATCTATGGATGGGTCCCTATCAGATTTCGGAAATTCTTGGAGACAATGCATTTAGACTGAAGACGTTAACCGGAGAGGAGGTCCCATTGCCCGTCAATGGGCGATTCCTCAAACACTATTTCCAGTCTTAGGCTCTTAGCGAGTCTTGCTTTTGTACATAATTAGTCTAGCTTTCTTTCCGGTTGGGTTTTGTTTTAGTTTAGTTTCCCTTGCTTTGGTTTGCGTTAGTTTAGTTGTTCCTGTTTCTTTAGATTAGATTGCTTTGTTTGCTTTGGTTTGTTGCTTTAGGTTTAGTTTTGAATAAATGAGGATCCACATTTGCAGGGGTGGTGAAGATTCAAGTACACACTGGTCTTATTCCACAAAGTAATGCACGGATCATTCCTTTGATAAATATTTGTTAGGGATCCCAGAATCCGAGATCGAATCCTTCTAGTTTGACTCTAGGTTAAGACTTGTACTTGGCTAGAAGGGAATCATCTATTGTGTTTTGACACTGAATCTTACAATCATCATATCTTACACACTTAATGGAATCTTTGAGTCATTATGGTCTCCTAGGCGAAGTCATTGGCTAAACTAAGAATAATCAAAAGTTTCACTTCAGCGCCACTATAATGCTCAAACCCATGTGAGCTTCGATGCTTACAGGCCAAAGTGTGCAAGTATACAAAATATCAAGAATATCAAAAAGAATCAAAAGAAAAGAATGAAACACTTGGTTTTTGGGTGTGCGGACATCTCTACAGGTGTACAAAAGAATCAAAATAATGATAAATCGCCGGAAGTAGAGCAATCTCCGTGAGATTATAGAAGATAACCTCGCTGGGGCTATAGATGCTCGCTGGCAGCGAGGCTCTATCCAAGGATGCTTTTGGAGTTGAGACAAAATACACAAACAGCCATGATGGAACCAAAGAGTCATATTGGTCTTGCGAGATGGACAGGAATGCATTTGCACCCACTTGTGATTAAGAGAAAAGTTGTCTCAATCCAATTTAGAATTCCTTTTCTTTCTAAGTACAAATTTTAACCTAAGGATGAGTTAGTGTGATTTAAATCGGAGATTCCGAATTCAAAATGGGTCTTTATCTTAGGAATGTTCAGGAACATTCCTCACGTGGAGTCGCCAGATGTTGTGACCTATTTCACACATCACCCCATTGCAAATGGGGACCCTCACTGGTTTGCTCTTAGGGTTTAGCTTTGAGTAGCAATTTCATAGTATCTGGTATCTGGAAATTTCATGTCAAAGTCTGGAGTCATCACCCGAGCCAAGTTGGGAATTTCGGCCTGAAACTGAACGTCAACGTCATAGAAGTGCTTAGAAGACCCGGTAGACGAGAATCGCCTGTGCTTTCGCTCAATTCTGACACTTCCTATTTTTTAGGGATTATGCTTTTTTGCTTTTTGCTTTTTTCGTTTTTGGCATTTCTAGACCAATCTGGAATTTACTATTTTTAGAAAGTTGCTTTTTGCTTTTTCTATTTTTAGTAAGTTTCTATTTTTAGAAAGTGCTAGGTCTCACTGGCAGTGGAGTCGAAAGTTTCCACTTTTGGAATTAAAAAGCAAACAAAAATCAAGCAGAAGTCTTAAAAAATCGAAAAAATCATGAGAAAAGCACATGCAAAGATGAAAAAGGCGCATGCAAAAGTGAGAAAAGCAGGAAAAGGCGCATGCAAAAGCTAGAAAATCAATTGAAAAATCGCGCCATCAAGAGAGAAAATCATTCAAAAATAAAGTAAAAAGCAAGAAAATTGTGATGAAATTCGCCTAAGGCTGGAGAGATGCACCCTTGGGAAATCCAGTAGAATCTTTGAAAAGTCCACTTAAAAAAATCCATTCGTCAAAGAGAAATCCAGTTAAAGATTCAGTTAAAATTCGTCTATCTGAGAAATCTTGCCAATCTAGTTGGAAAATTCGAATTCCAGTTGGAAAATGATGAAAATTGACTAAGGCAAGTAAAAATTCGAACTGGACTTAAAGAATTTCAAGATGAAGTTAAAATCCAGTTAGAAAGATGAAAGTTCCAGTTAAAAGTCGAATTTTGAAAGGGAGAATTGAAATTTTTTCTAAGGCAAAGACCCACCTTGGTAAAAGGAAAAAATCCTGTTGAAAAGTGGATTAGTCCACTTAAAAAGGTCGAATTTTCCTAAAGGCAAAAGGAGAATAAAATAACTTAAGTTTTATTATAAAACTTAGTTATCAAGCCAAAAAGAGACGCCTTGAAAAAAGAAAGAAGATAAGATTGCTTTTTTTGTTTTAAAGCAAAAGCAACCAATCAAGGAAGAGATCGACCCTGGCAAATAAGGAAACTTTTTATTATAAAAGAAGTGCTTGTGAGTTTTATTTTTTCATTATTCATAGGTCAAGTTCTTCACAGGCAAACTTCTTTCAGAAAGGTGTCCTTCCTCTTCCTATTTTCTTCTTGAGCTGCAAGTCGCATTAATTCCAGAACACAAGGTTGGACTTTTTCCTTCCATTTTCAGATTTCTCGATCAACTACAGAGTCATAGCTGGTGAATTTACAGAGAGAAGGAATTTTTTGTCTTGTTTTGCACAGAAACTTCACTTTTTTCAGTTTTAAAGTCTAGTAAATTAATTTTTTAAAGGAAAATCCCTTGAAAGTTCTTTTAAAAAGATAAAGGTTGGAAAAGAATTTATTTTATTAAAGTTTATTCTCTAACCAGCCTAGGCAAACAAGTTTTGGAATTTTATTAAATTAATTTATTTAACTCTCCAGCCATAAAATCGCCCTTTTTTACAAATTTGTGAAATATTCCAACTTCGAGCTTCGTACAGGCATAATGTCTACTTCAAAGAACGTAGGAGGTGGAGTTAGAAAAGCCCAAGTAAAGGAAGTCCTCAAGGAATTTTATCTAGAATCTCAATTGTCCTCAAAATGGAAGAAGGTAGCGGATACCAACTTTGAGCAGTTCAATGCGATTCAACACAAGAAAAGGATGTTTGGTACTCAGCACGAAATGCCCACACCTATTGCAACTAACATCGTTAAGTCCGGACTTGATCAAGCAGCAGGATTCCACCTGTAGTTCAGTGCAGTGAGCTAATGGTTGAGTGTGCCAGAAGATACAATCCACAAACAAGATCCATTAAAACACCTAATGGGATCACTTTGGCATACTTCACAGAGGATTTAGTCAGAGAGGTATTTGGTATTCCTCATCGTCAAAAAATGTTGAACAGGACTCAGAAGGAATCACAGGCCATGTTTGATCAAGCCAAAGAATCCTGTATGGATATAGTCAATTCTAATTGGATCAAGGAACCTAAAAGACATCGCTCTAAGTTGCCAAAAAGATTAATTTGCACAGATTTTAAACCAGAATACAGTAACATGATTCATATGCTGAACAGGATTATGGGTACTTCTCAAGGAGCTTTCTTCGAAGTATGGATGTTTTCATATGTAGAGGAGGTCGTATTGGGAATGGAAGCAATAAATTGGGCAAAGTTAATAAGTGATAACATTGATTTCCAGTTGAGAAACTTGGAGAAGACGAAAACCTTCTATATGAGTTCCTATGTAGTTTATACCCTGGCACGGTTTACTAAGTATAGAGGACTGATTTGCAAAGGGGAAGTTGGACTTCGAAAAGATCAGCTCAAAGCATATGACTGTTACCCGCAGCTCCAGTTGCATTACAAGGACAATTATAAGATAACCAATGACGCCTTCCTTATGTATATCACGCGAGTTCTTCAAGGAGCAGTTCAAAAAAGGCTATCTAAGGAGGCTATGGCGATGCTTGATAAATTCGGATCTTGGTTCATCCAGTTTCCGACCTTTACATACATAAGAGTTCATGGATTCTCAGATGCTCCGCATAGACTTCCTCGGTATCCAACAGACAAGATTGTTATACTTGAAGTTGCAAGGCAATTGGCGTGTATAGATTCTATTCAAGGGAAAAGGAACAAACAAGGAGTGGATTTTCCTGTTGCAATTGGGAAAATGCTAGAAGTCTGCCCCTCATTACAATCAGCTAAGGCAGCAAAGTTAGAGTTGCAATTTTATAAGTTCGGCATTTATAATCCAAGGTTTGATTATGACCCATACTTGAGAGTTCACGGGAAGAAGTCCTTTCATGTTATGCAGATTGAAGACTATTGGTCTAACTTGGCGGACGAATATGGAGTCAGGAAGAAGATCTGGTCCAGAATTCCAATTGAACTTGTAAAAAGGTGTGACTTATTCCCTATACCTTGTTAATGATAGCAGCTTTGGTAGCTCCTTCCAGCTCAGCCCCTTCGTAGACATAAACTTGAATGATAGCCGTTGGCTATTCAAGTTATACCTATTGTTATGATTTGAGGCCGACCTCTTGTGAAGAGGCATTCATTTATCTAGGCCGACATTCTTCTTGTTTTCTTCTTAAGCCGACATAAGAAGATTTAATGCATGGTTATTCCTTAAGGCCGACCTATCTTATATTGTTCATGATTATTTTAAGGCCGACATCTTTGAATTGTAAATTGTCATTTCTACTTTGGCCGACCCTATGATAAGAAGAGATGCGACCTTTCTAAGATATATATATACTTCTGTTTCGTCCATTGACGCACAGATAATTTTAGCTAAGTTCGATTATTCATATCTGAGTGAATACATCAAGGGCGAATAGATCTGCAAAGTGCGAACTGATCAGATATGAAAGGGCGAACAATTCAGATGACAAAGTGCGGATATCTGATCAAGTGCAATTGATCAAGGGCGTACAGGTTATCATGTGCGAATAAGACACAGCGAACTATTCACATCTGTACTAGCAGTGATCTCTTCATCGGTGTTCAAGGTGCGGTCTGAGTAAAGTGAGATTATATGCCAGAGCGAAGCTGAAGACCTTCAGTGCTAAGAGATCTTTATTGGATCTGTATTCTAATACTATCAGGTGTGATCTAAAGCTAGTCATCTGTCATTCCTTATTGACACTGCATATCAGTCTTGTGTTAGACCCCATTGTATTGTGTAAAACTGCCATTGTTATATCAATATAAGAGAGATCTCTGTTGCTGGGTTTTTCTCCCTCAAGAGGAGGGTTTTCCCAGGGTATATGCTGTGTTATGTTGTCTGATTTTGAATCATTTTCTGTGCACTAAATCTGATCATCTAAATTCAACATACCTGACCAGGTAAAGGACAACGGAGACTACGTGCATCCTCAATTTGAACAGGAAAAGAACAAGCCTATCTTGTTGCCCAACTGGATACAACCTGAGTTGACTGATTTGGACATATTGATGAAGGATATTATAGCTTATTCTAGGGAGTGGGTAGATAATCAGATTAGCAGATTGAGAAAAGGAGGAGTTACTCTTACCTACGCCACATTGAGCAATAAGGAAAGTCAGGGTGAGGCAGGTGGAGAAAGTCTTGATGAACTTTCATGTCCTAGCAAGAGAAAGGTAGTAAGTGAAGATCTTCACATAGAGGAAAAAGAAGCAGCTGACAGAGAATTGGAGAGTAAGAAGCAGAAAGTGAGAGAAATTCCATCATCTTCAAGTACTTTATCTGGTGGGGTAATAGAAAAGGTGTCCATTGCTAAGATCGAACCAAGCCATGAACAAGAGGTCGAATTTCAAGAGTTAGAACAGTTGGATTCTCTCCAAGAGCATACCCTCGCCGAGTGTTTGGAAGGAGATGATACGCTAATGATTGAAGGCATGGGAGATACTGAGATCCTTGAAAACAATAAGGAGCTGGGAGATGAAGTAATTTCTGCTCTGAAAGGAATTAATGATGATATTCAATTAGAGGATGGGATGGAATTATCCACTATCCCAGCTTGGTTGACCAAAAGTTTGATGAAGAAGTCTAGACCACTAGATGAAGTTCAACCAGATGAAAGCATGCAAGACTTCCTAGAGAGGATTGGCAAAGCTAAAACGCCAAGGAAGCCTAAAAAGTATTCTCAGATGACCAGGAATGAAGCAGGATCCTAAATCTTTCAAGTTGCAGTCCCAAAAATTGACAAGCCAAGAGATCAGATTACTCCTATGGACTATGATATTACAACGTTGGACATTGGGCCAACCACAATAGATCAGGATTTCCATGAGTTAGCAGACACTTCCAAGGCTATCAAGGAGAAGTTCGATAAAACAGAGGAGAAGAAGGAAAGGCTAGAATCAGAAAATTTAAGGCTGATAGAGTTCATTCAGCAGCTAACAGCCCCTTTACGCCAAGAAAGTGAAGCTTTTATTCCGCCATCATCTCTTCCTCCAGAATCCGTTGATACTCTTGAAGCTATGAGGATCACAAGCCAAGCAACTAAGAGTTGGATCAACAATATCTCAAAACAGATGGAACAATTCTTGGAGAAATGTGCTCAGACTTATGACAGATCTGGCTTGCTTATGACAGAAATTGGTCAAATTGAAGACAATTGGGAAGACTTTCAGTACGTAAATGACAAAGTGATACCTCGTTTGAAGGTTTTAAAGGAAGTTTCCCTGAAAATACTAATCCAAGAAGGTGTTATTTAGGAAGGAGCCTCGTATGATTTCAGCAGGTGGTATCATTCCTTATTGGCGAAAAGGAAGATATATGATGGAATGAAGGAAGAATGTGCCGTTATACGGAATGCAATTGAAAAAATTCGGTTTAAAATGCTCACTTCTCTTGAAGGATTAACAGGGCGGGAGCATCATGATGCAAATGGCTTGGATTTGGAAGGATTGAAGAAAAATGTAATGAATATTTACTTCAAGGAAGTGCAGATTGTTACAGAGAATGAGCTTGATGATATGTCTTCCCTTTTGACCTTTATGGACAGCTTTCAGAAACAGGAAGATAGGTGGGAAAGTACTTTTACCCAGTGCCTTGAAACCTTGGACGTAATGGGAGTGCAACTGGATTCTATGCCGAGCATATCAATGGAGGAGCTGAATTTTGTGTTAACAAAATTTCTTGCATTTTTGGCTAGGGAGCAGTCCTGTGATGTCCCCTTCCTAGTCAACACAGCTGGTTATGTGGTTAGCCTATTATTTCGATCCTTGTAGGCTGACAGGTGTGTGCAGAGGATCATCTGAGGCAATTACCCGGTGTTCAGGAGCATCATTCTTTTAGTTGATTTAGGTTGGGCCTTCGCAGACTCTTTCAGAGTGGTTTTTCAGATACTTTCTATTTTTAGTAAGTCTGGTAGGCGGAAGCTGCTATTTTGGGCAGGGCACCTGGTTCAGCTAATTAGCTCAAAGTCGACCCAGTTCATCAATTGTTGATCAGATGGAAGAATAATGGAGCAATTAATGATTATTAAATAATTAATATTTTGACTTTACATTATAAAGTCACTTTATTAATATATTTAAATATTAATAATTAATGGTATATTATAAAGTATTTTTAATACTTTATAATAAAGTGAAAAGTTGATTATAATGAATAATTATTTATTCATTAATTTGGACGCCAATTATTAAATATTTTTCCTAAGTCCAAAAAGGCGAATTTAATCATTTATTTAAATGATTATTAAAAAGAGGTTTTGGTCGAATTTCTCAAGAGGGGTTATATATTCACTGCGAAGACAAATCGAACTCTTATGTTATGATTATTCAATTTGTCTTATTTTGCTCTGAGCATTGAAGTTTGCAAACCCAAGGTTTCAGCAGACGTTTGATTTTGAAGAACAATACCTCTTCAAGATCTGGCATACTGAGGCTGTGAAATACCAGTTGAAGATTGTCGTACTTGGTGACTTCATACGGAGGTTGCAGTTGAGCTTATTGATTCGATTTAGGGAAGGAATTATAGAGTTTATTCATCAGTTGTGTAGGGCGACTTATTAGAGACCATTTATCAGAGACCTGGCACTTAGGGTCTTGAGGCCGTACTGCATTTGTTGCTGCTGTTGGGCCGTATATTTCTGTACCAGCAAGGTTGTACCATCTTCCACAGGAAACCACGCCTCCAGTCTTCAGCTTCTATAATTGGGATTTGGTGCGCCTAGGGTTATTGGAGCTTCAGCATTGATTTCAGAGCCTGAAGATTGTATTCCTTACTCAGCCGTACATTTTCATCTATTATCTGGTGGCTGCAAGTAATCGGGTTCTTTTGAATAAAAAGTAGTTTTCTCTTCATATGTTCGTTTTCATACATTGTATGTGTTCTGGAAAATCAATAGACATATGCGCCTTCATCTTCTGAGCAGTATTGATGCATATTTATTGTCTATTTATTTATTATGAATTTTTAAGGTATTTTAGAGCACAATCGCAGCTTTCTTGTTTATTGCAAAAATCATCAAAAACACCAAAAAATACAAAACAAACAAAAAATCATCATTTCTAGTTAAGGGTTTGGGCTGAGAGACACTTGGTCTCTTACAAGTCCAATGGGAATTGCATTTTGGATTGCCACTTGCTCGAATGATTCCCAAGGTGTCATTATTTGCCACGCTCCAAGTGGCTGATCCTACTTTTGCCATGTGTCCATGGAGTTGGTTATGCTTTTTAGGGTTAGGGTTTCTTGAAATAATCTTGGCCATTGATCTCAAATCAATCTGGGCCGTTGCTTTGTAATTGGGGTGCCTATATAAACCCCACGCATTTCATTCATTCAGAGAGAGACTTATGAAATTGTTGCTACTAGTGCTATTCAGATAATAATTGGATTCAGAGTTGAGCATTTGTTATTTCGAAAGCTTGCATGGTTTCATAATTTCTTCAATATAGTAAATTAGTTTTAGCATTTTTTTAGATGAATGAAAGATTGATAGTGTTGGAAATAGTGAAATTAGTTCATACCTTTTTCAATTTGACGTGCAAGGTTAGTCTGAACATTGAAATTGTTTAACTGGAATTCTATTACCTATATACATTGTTCGAATTGATGGTGGTATTGTGTAATAGGACATCATTCGTAAATCCATTGAAGATTGCATCATCTTTGTCTAGTTGTAGTCATTGTGCTTGGCAAAACAAAGATTGGTTTAAATTTCACTATCCAGCATTTGTCTCTTAAGTTCATAGGAGTAGTTTGGCATAAATCTAGTTTCTAAACCCTCATCCCTTTGCCTTTTATTTTATCCTAAAATCGAAAATCCAAAAAATATAAGAACGTTCAACGACAAATCAATCTAAATTCCTACTTTTGAATAGTTCATTATCCAAGGTCCCTTTGTGAAATCAGCATATCACATCATCCATTGAGCTTGTCCATCCTCAAACTTAAGAAACATTTGAATTACCGTATGACCTTTCTAGCAATCTTAGCATAAGAGGTAGTTTTTCAAGAGAGGATAGAGCATCTTTGGACTCTTTATTCTAAAGTGCTTGGTGAGTCATAAAACGCGCATCAACAGGTTGCTGAAAGGAAAAATAGAACCATTGTAGAAGCTGCAAAAGCAACGTTGCTTGACTAGAACATTGAAACCTCATTCTGGGCAGAAGCCTGTAGAACTGCTGTCTACATCCAAAATAGATGTCCTCATTCTCACCTATATAACAAAACTTCTGAAGAAGCATTTACTGGCCTAAAACCTGATATTAGTCACTTTAGGATTTTTGGTTGCCCAGTCTATATTCATGTGCCCAAGGAGAAGAGATTCAAACTAGAACCTTCCGGAAAGAAAGGGATATTTATGGGATATAGTGAAACTTCCAAGGCCTACAAGATATTCATACCCGGGCAGAAACAAATTGAATTGAGCAGAGATGTCATCTTTGAAGAAGAAATTGCATTCAGAAGGGCAAGAAGTTCTAGTGAGATAGAAAATTTTTCCCCTAGGGTATTAGAAGTGGAACCTACTCCTGAGATTCAGAGGGAGTATCCTAAGGAAATGCCAAATGAACTTCAATCTACTTTAGATGAAATGCAAATGACAACAGCAAGAAGAGGCCACTTTGGGCTAGAAAGATGATCAAAGAAGCTAAGAATCATGCAGCACCCAAAGGAACATTTAGGGAGAGTAAAAGACCCAAACGGTTCTCAAGCTATGTTGCTCTAATGAATGACATCATCAATTCAAAACCCACCAGTGTTTCAGAAGCCTTCAGACATCAACTATGGAAGGACGCTATGACGGAAGAGTATCAGTCCATTCTAAAGAATGATGTATGGGATATAGTGCCTTGACCAAAAGAGAAATCTGGTGTCTCTTCTAAATGGCTCTTCAAAATCAAACATGCTGCTGATGGCAATATAGAAAAACATAAGGCACGTTTTGTGGCAAGTGGTTTTTCACAAAAGGAAGGTATTGATTATGAAGAAACATTTGCACCTGTTGCCCGTTACACATTTGTGAGTGTAATGCCCCCTTCTCAGCGGTGATCGTTTCAGTTGACCGTTGGCCTATTCCGGAGACCCGTAGGCTATGCGGATGGTGAAATTAGGGTTTCCTAGTTTTGAGGAGGTTGCTGCTTGGAGTTTGGGGTTCTGATTGCGGACTCTTTCTGGGTTTTCAGAGAGCTTCGCAGTGGTGTGTTCAGTTTGACATTCCGGGCAACTTCGCGAATTTACTATTTTTAGTAAATTCTATTTTTGGCAGTGGACAGTTTGGGTTCAGTTCAGTTGTACCTCTTCTTCAGTTGTTTCAGCTGGCACTTCAATTCTTGGCCTTGGGCGCAATTTTCTTGGAGAGATAAGTATTTTCATTATAATATTATTATTTTAATATTATACCCCCTCGCCTAGCAGTACAACTTTAAGTTGTTTTTAAAAAAGGGGACTTTTGAGGGTCAAGGCGTCATAAGGAGATAAATTATATTTTTAATGTCAAATATTGAGACTAAGAAAAGGGACGCCTTTTTTTGAGAGATTGATTTTATTTTAAAAAGTGAAATATTTTATTGATGAAAAAGGATGCCATCTTTTGGAGGGAAAAGGTGAATTTGAAATTAGGGTTTGGGCGCCCTCTGGAAGCTTCTAAATGTTTCTCTCTTGTCTATTTAATCAGGCCTCAACTCTTCATTTGGGATCTTTTGTCTACTACACCGTTATGCTGCTGGATTGTATTCAGGCACTCGCTTTGAGGAAAGCACACCTCCTAGCATTGGCTCATCTTCTTGCTTGAAAGATAGCAACTAGTTGAGAGGTTAGCATGTATTAGGATTATATTGCATTTTCAGTTGAGTAATTGCATTTGGAGTTCTAGTTTGCATTTTCTATCATATTTCTGATGTTGCTGAATATCATTGAAGAATGTAAGTTTCACTCATAGCTCATGGAATAAAATAGCTATCATTCTGGGTACTGAGTCTATTGATTTGTCTTTGAAAGGCGACCATTCTAGCACATTATCAGATTTTATTAGTGACTGTATGATTTTATAGAGAAAATTTGCCCTTGCAGCTGGGCCGTCCCATCTTGAAGTGACATTGAAATCTGTGCAAAATAATTAAGGCTTGTTTGGGGTGGTTTTGGAGTTGCATCTTAGTCGCCATCATTAATAGAGTAATCTGCATTCAATATCTCATCAATAGGTTGAGTTTGGAGCTAGCTACGTGCATTTTAGTGAGTTTTCATGCTGCTGTTCTGTATCAATTCTGTCAAAAACAGTCATATCAGATTTGAGAAAGTTCATTAAATGTGTGAGGAGTTGATATTCAGTGAGTTTGGGAGTGTGAAAGAGAGTTCTTAACTTGTTATAGCTTTGAAAGGATTTTAATCTTATGATATTGACAGGCTCTCTAATTTGTTGTAAGCTGAACAGTAGTACTGTCAGCAATTCTCTCCTCTCATTTTGTATTTACTTGTACTTACCACTGAATAAGTGGAAGAGGCTGGCTTGCCGCCTATTTACTTGTTTTGCATTGTAATTTCCTAAGTCTCCGCCATATGGTTGCCTCCTATCCTTCACGGATTGAGTAGCACATACTTGGTGTTGAGCTAATTTTTCAGTATTGCAATAGATAGGGATCCTCTGACCGAATGCTCGTCGTTCACCGGCGCATCTCTTGGTTAGAGTTCTTGTTCAACATTTTCCTTTGAGATCCTCTGACCAATGCTCACACCTTGCCCACATCGGGATCCTGGTGTACATTCTGGTTAGAGTTACTTTCCGCATCGTTTTGGTTTATGCTAACTTTAACGGGTGCGTGTTGCATTGTAATCATTTGTGAAAAAATCAAAAAAAATAAATAGTCCGGTTCATTACAGTGAGAGCAGTGATAGCCATTGCAGTAGCTAAAGGTTGGAAGATCCATCAAATGGATGTGAAAACTGCCTTCCTAAATGGAACCATTGAAGAGGAAGTCTATCTAGAATAGCCTGAAGGTTTTGTGATATATAAACCTGACTCACATGTATGCAGACTAAAGAAAGCACTCTATGGACTTAAACAGGCACCCAGGGCTTGGTATGAAAGAATTGACAGCTACCTCTTGGGACTAGGATTCTCCAAGAATGATGCAGACCCAAATCTTTACTTTAAGGTAATCAAAGGTGATATGTTAATAATTATTTTATATGTTGATGACCTGCTGATAACAGGAGATCACCTCATTGCTCAAGGAAAGAAGGATCTAACTTTAGAGTTTGACATGAAAGACTTGGGCATCTTACACTACTTCCTAGGTTTAGAAGTATGGCAAAAATCAGATGGCATCATACTAAACCAAGGGAAGTATACTATTGATATTCTGAAGAGATTTGGAATGTTGGATTGTAGACCCATGTCTACACCTATGGAAACCAACCTTTCACAAACTAAAAGAAGTAGCAGCAGAATCTAAGTGTGCAGATACCACTCTATATAGACAAATGATTGGATCATTGATGTACCTGGTTAACACCAGACCTGATATTTGCTATGCAGTGATTGCTCTAAGCCAGTTCATGTGTGAGCCAAAGGAAATTCACCTTATGGCTGTGAAACATATATTGAGATATCTTCAAGGCACTATTGGATATGGTCTTCTTTACAAAAATAATCAACTAGATCTACATGGATATTTTGATTCAGATTGGGTTGGAAGTGTAACCAATCGGAAAAGCACATCAGGATGTTGCTTCAGTTTGGGATCGGCTATGATCTCTTGGATCTGCAGAAAACAGTCTTTAGTAGCTCAAAGCTCTACAGAAGCTGAATACATTGCAGCCTCTATGGGGGCAAGAGAAGCAGTATGGCTTCGGAAATTGCTTGTGGGACTCTTTGGTGAGCCCTTGAATCCTACTATCATTCATTGTGATAATCAGAGTTGCATCAAACTCTCTGTAAATCCAGTATTCCATGATAGATCTAAGCACATTGAGATCCCCTACCATTATGTAAGAGACATGGTAGAAAGGAATGTGATCTAGTTGGAGTATATTAGTACAAATGATCAAACAACAGACATTCTCACCAAACCTCTCTTTCGAATCAAGGTTGAACACTTCAGGAGGAAGAAGCTTGGTATGATTGAAATGTAATTTGATATTATGTTTGAAATTCAAAATTGTTTAGAAGTTGTACTAATATATTTAAAGATGTTTAATGTGTAAACTCTTTTGTCATGTGTGTGACTCCATGACCTTATGGGCCCGCTCCCCTTGTTTACATTATTGAAAGGTGACGATCTTTCTAATAATGAACACTTGCATGTGACATTGTAAAGTGACGACTCTACAATGATGAGTTGAACTATCATGATAGATATCATGTGACTTGATATCTGTGGACATGTCATGATAGTATCTCTTGGACACTTTGATGGATATCATGGGACTTGATGTCATTTGAAGATCATTGTGGTCCTTAAGAGATAATCATGGTGGATAACTATATATATCCATGGATATGCCATGAATTATTATGGTAGACATCATGTGACTTGATGTCAGTGCACATACCATAATGAAGATGTGATTATGAAGAATGTCATGTGACTTGACAATCTTGAGAAAACATATCATATCTTCGATATCACGTGTGAAGGTGATATCTCCACTTATTTGATTTGGAATATCTTCCTTAGCTAAGAGGGAGTGTTGATTTAAGATAGCTTCGGTCAGATATAAATGATTGCATTCATGCATTATCATCATTTATATTTAACAAATTGTTCTTAAAATATAAAACCATCAAATAAGTTATTTGAATTTCAGATGATGATGATCGAAATTTGCAAATGGATAAATTGGAATTCATATTAGATGATTGCTGTTTGTTAATACACTCATCTTCGTCTATGGATAACACCGAATGGTTTCGGTTGCTAAGGGAGCCCGCGCGCTCAAGGGACACGTCCTCTCATGAGACGCGTCTCTCCTTGAGGCGTGTCTCCCACATATAAATGGGACTTCATTCCCTTATTTGCAAGACATCGAAATCTATAAATGTTCTGCAATCAGCACATTTGATACAAAAGAAATAAATCTGACTTAGAATTCTAGAACAGAATTTCAAACTTAGAATTTTCATAGGTTCTTTTAGGATACAATCTGATAAGATTTGATTAACATTTACACAGTTTAAGCTATCTTTTTTTAAGCCAAAGAATTATTAAATTGGCGAGATTAAATGGCAACAAGCATTAACAAATCCAAAAATAGAATTACTAAGGAAAGAGTGTTGATGAATGATAGCTTAGGTCAGATATAAACGATGATTGCTATAAGCATCATCATCGTTTATATAAGATCAATTGCTCTTCATATTTAATATTTCTAAAATAAGTAAAATCGAATTTTATAATGCATGTATAAAATCGAATTTAAATAAATGATGTTCAAAATACACATTGAATAAAATTTGGAATTCATATAATATATATCCGCCATGTGTGAGGGGGTATATGTGTTAAGTATGTTTAACCGAATGATAATCGGTTGTAAAGGAAACCCGCACGCCCAAAGGGACACGTCCCTTGAGTGGACGTGTCTCCACGTGTGGAGACACGTCCTCTCAAGAGACGCATCCCTTGGGGGTGGGTCTCCTTACATACAAAAAGGAGTTCCACTCTTGATATGCAAACATTGAAATTTATTAATGTTCTGCAATCAGTACATTCAGCATTAAGAGAAGAAATCTGAAAATCGTTTTTGACTTAGAATTTCTCACACAGAATTTCAGACCTTAGTTTATTCATCCTATTTGATAAAGATTTGATTACATTTACAAAGAGCATTAAAAATGCTCTTTGAGATTAGAACAACTTTAGTGTTTTATTTCTAATGATAAACTTCGATAATGCATGAGAATACCTATCTATGCCTTTGACAAAAGGCTGGAGACACGTCCGCTCAAGGGATGCATCCCTTGGGGGCGGGTCTCCTTACATACAAAAAGGAGTTCCACTCTTGATATGCAAACATCAAAATTTATTAATGTTCTGCAATCAGTACATTCAGCATTAAGAGAAGAAATCTGAAAATCGTTTTTGACTTAGAATTTCTCACAGAGAATTTCAGACCTTAGTTTATTCTTAGATTTATAGGATCCTATTTGATAAAGATTTGATTACATTTACAAAGAGCATTAAAAATGCTCTTTGAGATTAGAACAACTTTAGTGTTTTATTTCTAATGATAAACTTCGATAATGCATGAGAATACCTATCTATGCCTTTGACAAAAGGCTGGATATAACTCTCTTATTAGAAAAAAAGTATAATAGCAAACATCAATAATTCTCATCAAGGATTTTTGGCAGCCATGTAAACTGGAGAAAGAGACTACTCTTCAGAACTTGACTCTCTCTTGGTCACTTATATCTAGGAACAAAAATCTTAACTTTTATTGCAAGATCAGACCATAAAGTAAATCAATTCATTGGATTTGCTAATACAACAGCTTTATTGATCTTCAAAGCTGGGCTGAGGCATTGGAAGTATTTCTCACTAATTGAAAGGAAACTTTTCCAGCTAGCTAAGGTTGTGTAGGTAATAGACAACAAATTACGACATGTTTTGCAGCATATACTATGGGGATATTTCTTGTTCCAGATAAACCTGGGTGATCTAAGCATCATCAGCCTCCTTCACAAATAGCAGCCACGAAAGGATGGATTCTCCAAAGATGTGATGCTATGGCTACTGGTGATCCACATAGTAAATGGCAAAAGTTACATCCTCATGGACCAGCCTAAAGATACTATTCTTCTACAATTTATAGACCACCATTCTCTTGCACTAAGTCTAATCATTTCTCTCTTTTCACTTTCTACAGTCAGTGTGCTATTTTGTTATTATTTAATTGTGTAGTTTTTGAGTCAATCTTATTGACCCATATTTCATAAGTAGTGGTTGACAAGAATGCATCTCTCATGAGCATGAATGGTCCACTTAGTACTCATTGTATTCTAGGTGATACTAAAATGAAGCATTGGGACTTCTTGGGAGGTTATCCTTCCTAGTACCACTTTGAATCAAGTGAACTTAACCTTGGAATTTCCCTCAAGATCAAGCCCCCTTAGCTTGCTACCCCATTTGCAAAACCTTCAGCAAGTGCTGTGTCATATGAACCATTCATTATAGAGCTCTTTAACTCATTTATTATCTTGTAGGTGGTTTTTCATAGTGTGTCAAATTATGTGATGTTTTATCAAAATTTAACTGTAGTTTTTGAGGCAATCTCATTGATCCATATTTCAGTGGTCCATAAGAACCCAGCTCTCATGAGCATGAATGGTCCACTTAGCACTCATTGCATCTCGGTGATGCTCATAGGGGTGAAGCATTACGACTTCTTGAGAGGTCACCCATCCTAGCACTACTTCAACTCAATTGCACTAAACCATAGAGTTTCCATGGTTCTATTTTCTTTCTGCTATAGATGCACAAGTAACCATTTCTCTTGTCCTATCTTGGACTGTTACTTGCATAGCTAATACTACTATTTTTGGACTTTTTTTCCTAGTGGCTAGTTTCTCACAAGATGACTGCTGAGGATTGTTGCAATGTCTTTTATATTAAAATATAATATACCTTATTTTATTTTAAGTTGAATGATTAATTAGAAAGAAAACTAGGGCTCCTTATTAACCCCATTTACAATGCATCATAGAGAGTAATAACTTGTCGATAAATAATTTTGTATTCTAGAGATTGAAATTAACATAAAAGTGTCACCTTTTAATGTTTATTGTAGGATTCTTAGCATGCCTTTTTTGATATATTATGCTATATTGACATATTTTAAGGTTATCTAAGAAATTTTTATTGGTGGGATAAAAGCTATGTGCAAATACCTGAGTTTTCAGATTAATGTTTTATTTTATCAGTCTTGCTAACTAGACCTATCTTGCTACTAGACCCATTTGGTTATGGGCTCATTGAATTGCTAATTTAAGGAGGCCCTGAAATCTCTGATGTCATTTGTCCAAGATTTTTGAGTATTATGAGCCATTTGTCTTTGCTGTTATAACTAATGGATGCATGTGCTCACTTTTAGGTGTTGATGGTCCCTTGGGGAAACGAATGGATAACACAAATACACGTATCAGAACTGGTTGGGAACCAAAGTACCCAAGCTTTGTCCAAGTTCTTGGCATATCAGAGTAGATTTATTATTTTGACATTAATTTGTTCATTCATATGCAAGATTTCTTTTAGTGAACACTCATTATGGAAATGCACTATGGGAGCAAGTTTGGCATCCAATAGAGATTATTGGTTTTATTAATTTATTAATAAATTTATATTTGGTTTTTTTTGGATACATTAATTGTGATCTAGGGGATCACTTCCTTTATACTAAAGGGAGAAAATATGCATCAACCCTATTATTGGAGTTACAGTGAAAATAAAAAAATCTCTAGTCTTTCTATTTGGGGAGATGTTACTGTCTATTCCACCCTGCTGCATTGCCAGGAAATACAAAAAGCTTTCTACTGTATTCTTCTTTTTACATATGTATATTACTGTCTGAGCATGCATCAAAGGAAATAACACCTAAGCTGGCCTAATTACTTGCACCACTTATCAATATTTGTAAGGTGTCCTTTTATCCTTCTCATGAGGTAGGATGAATCAATGGGGGCATTGAAAGGAATTTGAAATGCTTTTGGAAGCCAGCCCATGCCTTAGCGGACTCATCAATTATTAGATCCTCAACTTTGGTTATCGTATAGTTTGCAAGAAAATCTTCTTCTTGATTGAGAAAAAATCTAAGGCATCTAACAAAGGCCAAGCATTGTGTAATATATTTGAAACTTTCCGATAGTATTTAAGAAAGACTAAGGTGCACACAAACGTGTAACCCCAGTGAGAGAGCTTGCACATTTGCTTCGTTATTAGTTCCATACACCAATTTCTTTAAAGCTGCACAAACCATAGAGCCTGCTTCATTCTGAATTATGCACCCTGCATTAGAGAGACTCCGTTTGCATCTAGAATCTCCATCAAAGTTTATTTTTAGTTGACTTGGCAGAGGTGGAGACCAACATATTCTTATCTGGGATTGGGAGTAGACTTAACACTAGGCCCATAAATGGGGAGATTTATATTTGGATTCTTAAATACAATAGTGTCATTCTTTAACAAGAGTAGTGTGACAAGTCCTTACCTATTTATGGAATTCATATGATTAGCTCACAAAGTTTTAAGTGAAGATTATTATTTTTTTTATAGATGAATTGTGGATTCTGTTGGGCCTTTGCCTTGAAGAAATACAAAGAGACCACACTGATAACAATTAAAATAAAATGGTGTCTGCTAACTAAACAATTTATCAAACTTTTTTCTTCTTCTGAGATCTTAATATCATCTGGGAGGATAAGATCTAGGTTTTCTATAGGTGGCCAAAGGCCAACCACCTTTTTCAGGAGAAATTTGCTCTAGTCTCAAATCCCCTTCCTCATCAACAGAGGGAAATTACTCTTCCAAAAATTTGAAACAAAATACTTAATGGTAGATTCTAGAAGAACTGGAAACTCTTTTGCATAGCTTTCACAAAAAAATATCGTATTTTCGTTTTCTTTTGAGCTGATTTGATCAATCAAAGGATTCAAAAGCTCTTTTTCTTTAATAATGAAATAAAATAAGGCATTTTCTCTTCTTGCACTTCCTACAAGATGGGAGAGGCCGATGCATCCATGGAAGGATTTTCCACAAAATCAATAGCATTAGATGCCTCTTCCATTGGGCTTTTCAGGGACACTTAACCATTAAATATAAAGCTTTGGTAGCCTCTTCTAGTGGACTTTCTGCAATCTAATGTTGTAGTTTAGCATTTTGCCACCAAAAAACCTTGCCAATAGATTTTCTGGTCTTCCGTGGACATAAATCCAACAAATGTCGAAGTCCAAAACTATTTCTACACCTAAAAGCCAACCATTCATAATCAAGATTCTGCTTTGCTAGAAAACCCAAGGATAAGTTGTATGAGAAAGCCCGAAAGTTTCAAAAGAAATAGAAACAAACTTATCCAAAACATTTATAACTTTCCAAAGAGGTAGATTGCTAGAAATGCAGTGGAAGATTGGGCATCTTACCCAAACCTGTAATACCAAGAAGTTTTCTGTCAATGGATTATAATCTTGGAACTAAGGTTTGACTAAAAGGGCTGCATTCCCCCTATGGTCCCTTGGCTAGAATAGCATATATGTTTGCCTTAAATTCACACTCAATGATGAAAAATTCCACGCACAAGAAAGGATCACCACAAACTTTGCAAGAAAGGGTTTCTTTGTATGTCACCCATGTGTGCAGCTCCAATAGATTGGGTCATAATTTGTTAAACCTACAAATAAAACCCATCTCTTCAAAATACTCTGCGCCCTCAACCACATCACTTCCAAATTCTAATACCAAAATCTTCTTAGCTGTTTTGAACTTCTGTCTTAGAGAACCAATCTGTCCTAGATAGGATCGCTTAGCTTCATTAATGGCTGCCTTAGTATGCTATGCTCCATTCCTCAAATCAACAGCCTCCACAAAGACCTTGCTTATTGACATCTTCAACAACTTCCAAAAATGAATGTTCTGAACTATTCCTAGCTCCTCCACTCTATCGGGATGAGTTCTCACAATCTAGTCTCCAATACCCGTGAACAACTGTTGCAAAGGGTAGTGGAAACCAACACTTGCACAAACCCTTTTTGCCCACTGACATTTCTTTTGCCCCCTTCTCTGGACCACCAACACAAGATCTGTCAACTACAGACTTAGAGAGTACACAGGTGGAACTAGCAACAATAGGGTTAGGAACCGTGATTGCTGCGACCATTGCAATTTTATTTGTTTTTATGAAAGAATTAGAACATGAAACTTTGTTATTTTGCTTGCCATCTTTTTTAAGCATAATCAAGATGGATGATTCATTTATCTATGTTGAATTCAAACAGAAGGCTCTCAACTCCCCCCATGATTACCAGCCCTGTCTACAGATATGCACCTAGAAACCAGACACCATTGATACTAGCTCTAATGCATTCTTCTTAATGCTAAGCATGGCACCATACACACTATATTCAAGGCACCAAGGAAAAGATGTATCAGGTTTCCATTTGTCTTTAGCTAGAAATTCTGTCTAAGGTTTGTAATGGATGTTTTGTTAACATCTATCAATTTTGAGTGGAGAGATTATGTGCATGGCTACCTTGTAAACAATAACAGCTGAAGATATGGTATGTACGGCTAGCTTACAAATAATAAGTGAAGATATCGATGCAAGAACATGCAAATGATAAGATTATTTCATTAATGAGGTTGAAGTTAACAAGATTAGAAATTGAGGACATCGACGAATCTGTTTAGATTATTAATATATGTAACACTAGAAAACTAGGAAATTGAATGCTTTAGAAAATTTCAGTCGAGTACAAGATTAAAATGTATAGCACTTACTTAATATTATAAGAGCAGCGAATTTTACAAAGTTGACAAATTTAATAATTTAGTATATCATAAAAATAACTTGAAATTATAAAGCAAATACAAGATTAATAGATGTGGTATTTTTGCAAATTTCATACTATTAATTCATTAAATAATAAAAAATATTTTCCTTCATGACATTATGATATCCTTTTTTTAATTTTTTAAAACATTTCCTACAATAAATATATGATTAGGTCCTGATTGAATTATGTATATATCTACATGCATCTAGCATGGCTAAAATTGAAATAGAAACTAAAGAGGAAATTTGGAAATGGTTCTACACAAATGCATAGGAGCCAGATGATCACTATAACTACCTTTTGGAAAAAATGTGAAATATGAGAATTAATGCTATCCATTGTGTGCTTGTGAGTACAAATACTAAACCCAAGAAAGTGAGTTTGTGCAAACTAAGGTAACAAGCTAAATCATCGAGTTTATGAGAACTAATGTCAAACCTAAATCTCTACATTCAATACCAATTATAATTAGTTTCTTTTGTTCTAATTAGTCTCCAATTCTTAACAATGGGCAAATCTATAAAAAACAAACAAGTTCTTGTAAATTGATTTGTACTTCCAATGTCCTAGCCTCTTGTACATAGATTTGCCTAGGGACACTTATGGCACAAATTTCTCTATTAGCTATGATGTTATAAGTACCTTTAAAAGAAAGTAAACCTTCATAAAATATATAAAATCAAATTGATATATTTAGGTTAGTTGAAACTATCCCATCAATGCCCATTCCTTCATTTTTCTCCCTAGAGTTCTTAGCTTGAGGATATTAAAGTGGTATTTGGTTCTCTCTATCATATTCTCTGATATAGTTCAATTGAGAATTGCACTCTAAATAACATAGAGCAAATGCATCCTTAGAGAAAATATTAGCTTCACTACATGCTCAAGCAACAAAAGATCCTTGAGGAGTTTTGAATATCCATTTGAGTGCTAATCAAGCTCTTAGACCTCTATCTTCTTTATCCTTTGCCTTAGTTCAGGTGTAAATTTTCATAAATCTTTGTGCTACATCATGCATGAGTTGTGATAAGATCTTAGAAAAAGCTATGCACATTTTTTATAATTTCCACAATTATAAGACCATCCAAATAATCTCCATGTTTTAAGATGCAATTATTAATGAACAATGCATATTATTGTCAACAAGTAATCAAATGAGGTTTATATTACTATAAGAAAATATGTTTTATTTAAAATTTCTAACAAAAAAGAAAGATAAATCATAATTTAGAATGAACTTGTTTGTTCCTCTAAAATTGAGGTTGAAAAAAGGAATGTAAAGGTGAAGAATGCAAACTTTGTGTTGGGTCATCTCTTTAATAACACACTTTGATCCTCCTAATGAATATAGTTCCATAGCTTTGATCTTAGAACTAGAGCTATGAAAGCTTTGATTCTTTCCACAATTTGAAGGCCATCAATACAATCTCTATTTTTAAGATGTATATTAGGGGACATCTCCCATAAATTAAATAAGAAAAAGTTTATAGAAACTAAAAAAGAGGTTGATTATCCACGATTACAAATTATTAATTAGAGACATCTGCTCCTAGAATTATTGAACAAAATATATAAGAAGCCTTCAATTAGCTCATTGATCCACTCATTTTGTTGTTGAGAGAAAAATGAGGAATGAAGGTTAAACAAGCTTCTAAAGTCCTCTAGATTGCATTTCTCCAATCCACTTCTAAAATGGTATAAAAATTCCTTTATATCATCATTATCTTGCATAGATGCTACATTGAAAACACCTTTAATTTCACTTGCAACAACTCTCTTGTCAAAGCTTGATATAGTGTTTGTTGCTATTCTTTGCAAAGGTTTGTGGATATGGTTGGTTGTTGTCAACTTTGCCCACATTTTCCAATCCAAAATGTCCACATTGTTGGCTAGCAAGGTTTCCACCATCAAGCAATCATTGATATGCCCACACACAAGCTTGGTTGAGTCAATGATAGCTTTAATGGTGCTCTCTGTCTCCTTTGAGCCAAAACACAAGAGTTTGTAGTTGGAGTACATTTTCTAATTTTTGCATTTACAAGTGCATTCATTGATTACTAATCTTCTAGCCATTTTTGGGTAGAAATCCCATAGCATCACCATTTAAAGCCATCTAGATAAGAGGTGGCCCTCTCTAAAAGCCTATGAAATCTTATAGAAAGATTTAAACATTGAAGGATCAACAAAAAATGATATGTAGGATCTCATAGAAGCTATTATTAGATATGTTTTCACTCTCAGAGGATTGTGCAATCACTCAAGAGTACTCTTGTGATATAAAGAACAAGCATGTGCCTATCCTTAGATCATAGGTTAATATCAATGAGCTCTTTCACATTAGCAAGTTGATGTACTTGTAAGTTGAAGTAGTTCCACCCATTTGGATTATTAGAAATGATCACTTCCTTAGTTTGATCACAAGCATAATTAGCCAATAGATATGCCTCCCTATAACAATGTCAAATTGTTAAGTTATCCATATTATTCATAATCAACCATATTGTGTTTAAAATATTCCTCAATTTTGAGTTTCAGATCCTCCGTTAGTTGATGGTGTTGATACAAATCAATGAATCTCCTTTGATATAAATGTTGATGAGTTGCTTTTGCTTGCATAGATGGAGCTTGGATAATTATTGTTATATATAAAATTTAGTTAATAAAGTAATCAAAGTAAGATAATAAAAGAAAGATAAATTGTAATTCAAAGTGAGCTTTTTTTTACCTTTCAAAATGAGGTTGAAGAAAGGAATCTAAGGGTGAAGAATGTAGACTCTATACTCGGTCATCTCTTTAATGAATAGAGTTACACAGCTTGGATCTTCATAATGAATTAGATCTTGTAGAGAGCCATTATTTTATTTGAAGAGGCAATACAATGTGCTAGAGATCTCATAATACATTTGATGTCTCAATGTAAAATGCTCTTATGATTCTAGTTTTTTGTTGCAAAGTCTACACATATGCTAAAATCTCAAGATTAAGAGCTTTAACTCCATGTGAAGTTGATGAGAGTATACTTAGAATTGGCCCAAAGGAAATCTCAAACCAAAAGCATGCCTAGAGTGTTTGGGAGGAATAAGGTGTCCATCTTCTATATGAATATAGTGCTTCAAGTAGTGACACATTTTTATTAGCTACAAGTTTGCTAGTTTCGTCTACGTTGATTTTATGTAGGCTTTATAAATCATCCATCATACCTCTATGGACACTTTGTTTAGCATATGGGGAGCATTGATAGAAAATATATTACATGGAAGACTATTGATATCACTACCAGTTCCCTGTGAGAAATCCATATGCTAGGCATACCAAGTATTCATGATCTCTTGTTCACATAACTTCAAATTGAAAATAATTGAATGGATATCTATTTTGCCCAATTATTGTATCTACCATACATCTTAATCGATGAAAGAACATCATTACATGAAAGACAACTAGAATATGAAGAGGATGAATGCTAAATCCAACCAAAATAATTTGGCATGGAACTAACTCTCTTGTCTAGAAGTTTTTGGATAGCATGCAAATAAGAACTTTGTCAACCCAATCCCAATTATTACTACAATGTCTAGGTCCCCAAATGTCACAAACACAAAATTGTTGGTGACACTAAAGTTTGGAAGATACACGATTTTGTTTTGGCGTTGAAAGTGGAGTTGGAAACATTGTCTATCTAAATGTAGTGTAACCCTTACATAATCCCTCTTTTGCATTAGGGGGCATATTGAATGAAGCTCCCATTAAAGAAATATTAAGGTAAGTATGATAGGAGACCACTTTAACCAAACTTCCTTTATAAATGATAGGAGTGTATAGGAGATAATGTAAATGCTATGTTAAATTTAACTACATTAAATGAGCTAGGTTATGGAAATGGAAATAAGTAAGCATTGGAAGTATAAAAATAAAATCTAGAAAGTAAGTACAAAACATAAACACTAAAATGACAAAAGAACTTGGAATAGGACTCAAGAAGCTTTCCATAATGTGCTAATTGTAGGGTATGCAATTTTGGACATTACATTTTTCTCCCACTTTAGTAGGCTCATATCACTAAGTGATAAGCTATACAATTTAAATTATAAAAATAAAATGTTGAAAGTAACATCATAAAAATGATATTGATAGGGATACATTACAATTCTTTGGTTGAGGGAACCATGCCCCTAGGTTAAGAATATACAAAACCATATATTAGACAAAGGAAACCTACAACACAAAGACGTTAGAAAACTTAAAACTTGCAAAATTAAATATGACAAAAAATTTAAAACCTGCAAAGCAAATTGTGATAGATCATCACAAACATATATATGGAAAATAGAGGAAATCTTATATGATAAGTAGAATGTAGTGAATAGAGTATTTGATTAAGAAAGAACAAACTAATATATACAAAGATAAATAATGTATGATTCAAGATCTAGCTTACTTTGTCACTAGAAAGCGTGAGAAAAAAATGCATGATACACCATTGAGCTTACTCTATTGCTACAAATCATGAGAAGAGAATGCATGAATCAAGGTCTAGTTTAATTTGTCACTAGGAACCACAAGAAGATAATTCGTGATCCAAGATCTAGCTTACTTTATATCTAGGAATCATGAGAATTAATTAATCAATTGTGCTAGTGTGTTGTGATGCTAGGTAATTTGGATGGTTGAGAAAATACAAGATTATTTGGACTAGCATGGTTTGTTACTATGTGATCCAAGATATATACTAGCAGATCAACCACTCTTTTTTGATTAGTCATCGTGCCTACAATTTAATTTGTGAAGCATGATGATAATGTACTTTTGCACATGTGAATGTAGATATGTGCATTTGCACATGTTATTAGAATATATGCCCCCTCTTAAAATATTTGCATGCATGATATGTGAATATTTTAAGGTAGTGTGTATAAGATAGAAAGATGGAATGGATCCTTAGGAAGGATATGTGCCTCTAGAATAAGTAAAATTAGATGATCCTCACCCCTTAAAATGTAGACAGGGACAACAAAGTTGAAGGTGGTTCTATTGTTACCAAATAAAATTGATTATGGCTGCACTAGAATTAAGCCCTCACAATATGAAAACATGCACAAGTGTCACATAATGGTTAACACAATAGATTATAAAACATGAGCAAATAGAAGAGAGCAAGATAGAGGTAGTTTCAAGATCATCATGAAAAACATGAGCAAATAGAAGAGAGCAAGATAGAGGTAGTTTCAAGATCATGTATTATTAATTGAAATGATGGAGGTGATCTCTATATGATGATAGAGGGAATCTCAATGTCATAATAGAGAGGGTCTCAACATTAAAACAAAGGAAAAATCAATGCCATAATATAGATGGTATAGAAAGGAATATGAAGGCTACTCATAGTGTAGAAATGAACCAAACAAATGTGATTCTCAATGTCTTGTATCATGTGAAGAACAAAAGGGTGCACCATTAAAAGGAACAATGATGACACTTGTAATATTAAGGTTAAGCACTTGATGAGATGCATAGGAAGTGTTGATTGGTTGTGTTTAAGAATTTTCTCTTGCATGTGGGAGGAAGAGTGATTGAGTGGGATTTTAGGAGCATACATAGAGTATGTTAAAGAGTACAAGCAAGTTGTGTGTAGGAGTCATCTACTTGTTTAGATGGAATAGAAGAAGGTTAAATATTTTTAATGGGATAAATAGAATTAGATGAAGAAGGAATTAACCCTTGTTCTTGGGATGAAAGTTGTAATTTGTGAAAAGAAGTAATTGATATATCAACTAATGGAGAAAGAGAATATTTAAACAAAGGTGATAACCTAATTCTGTGGTAGAAAAGTGTGGTGTAATTTTCATAGGGACCTTAACTCCTTTCCCATGTGTCTAAGTGTCACCCCATATTTGCACATGGACATAAATGTCTAACACATTAAAAAATAAAATAAATCTAATATGCATTCGTCAATACTTCAAATGGTAGTACATCATGTGTACTCAACATTGTTGCACATGAAATATAAGGAAGAGCATGCTACATGATGCAAGGGAAGAGAATTTGAAGCAAGTGGGTGACACAAAACTCAATTTCGTTCACCCTATGAAGATGATAACAACCTAATTAGGGAGAAACCTCATGAGTATGACCCCCTTTGGTTTGCTATGTGAAGGTGGTTTGTTCGTGCATCCATGACGAACTAGGTCAAATCATTAAATTAAAAACCAAATCATATTAGAACTATTATATGAATGTATGTGAATAATTGATTAAGCAAACACATATTTGCCCTGATATCACCAAAATTAAATTGAAAGAAAATTACAATAATTCCTAATTACCAATTTAAAATTATCAATAAATTTCAAAATTGATCTAGCTAAATATTAAAGATTCAATCACAAACTAAACACTTATGTTGAATTAATATTTAAAATCTTGAAAATATTTTTAAAATTATTGATTAAAAATAAATTACGTGTATATATATTATATTTAAACCTCTATCTAAAAAAATATTTATTATTTTTTAAATAAAAGGTCTAACACCCATAATTATATTAATTCTAAATTTTGAATTACAAAATTTTGGTCTGAAGCCATAATCAGAAGCAAATAGAGTAATCTCTACAATGAAGGCCCCATGTCAAATGTGGAAGCAAAGTGTAGGATAGTCCTGCAGAGAGAGAAGACCAGAGAAAATTAAATCACTCATATAAAATGACTTTACAAAACATAAAGAAACAAAGCAAAGATGAGGGTTGGAGAGAAGGCCATGAGTGAACAACACCAAAAAGAAGAGGAGGGAATGAGAGCTAGTGGGAAATGGAATTGCTCCTTGAAGCACTGTTATCAATTGTGTCTTCCAATTGGGAAGAAGTAATAGGAGGTGGAGAGGAATGAGTACAATTCATTAAAGAATGCTAGAGAAGGAACTTGAGGGATTTAAAGCTCACCCTTGCCTTTATTTCCAAGTTAGAATCAAGTTGGTGATAGTGGTAATACCAGGTATTTTAAGTGCCATTCCCACAATCATTTTGTATGCCATTAAAATTTGTGCCATCCCACAAACATTTTGTAGGCCATTATAATTTGTGTTGAAGACCTAAATGTTTTCTAGGGAATTGGCAAGTTGTCACATATAGCCAAGGCCTCTAATCTTTTCCAACCCATATGATAAGTCCTACTGTGATAAAGCAGATTGAAGAATTTCACCTTCAATAAGATAACATTGTACATAACTATAACCTAGATGTAGAAGTAGCTTTGACATTGGAGAAGGTCCATTGTGTTGGAGAGAAAAATGGTTTCCACATTTGAGAATCTTAGGGCACCCAAGGGGTCATCCAAGAAATCCATTCCAGTAATCTCATAGATGGTAGATTCTACCATGTTGAGTTGAAAGAGAACACATGTAGTAATTTTGATTTGTAGTGGGAGCCTAGCATTTGAGACTCCCATTTTTGCTTAGGGATGTGGACTGTCATGTCCCCTTTTCTAAAAATAGCACTTACTATTTTTAACAAGATTGGTTTCCAAAAATAGTAAGTCAAGACTTGTGGATAAATTGAAAAAGTGGGTTTTTAAAATTATATTAATTATTCAGTCATGGTGACAAATGAATTAATATTCTTGAAATATTATTGGGGTCCAATGTATGCATGGGCATCTTGGAAAAAAGGAAAGTGACATGTAATTTGGTAGTTTGGGATTAGAATGTTTTTTGGTGACTTCACTTTTGGCAAGTGGGAGCTACAATATCAGCATGCAAGCATATCTTTCCTTGGGAATTTGAATTTGGGCACCAAAGTTGGTTTTGGAAAGGCATTTGATATACATTTGTTTGGTCTTCCAAGTTGAGTTCATTCTATGCATTATTTTCTCTCACAGGTTTGTGATTTTCTTCAAAGGTTGGTAAACGAATGAATAAATAATCTTTGAGGCCAATAAACCAAGGAGATTGAGGCTGAGAGAAAATGGTTATGAGGGTGTCTAGGTGCAATTTCATCTAGAGATTGTCATTGTGCTGAAAAGCTTCCAGTTGGAGTTTGTATTCATTTTGTTTGCAGGATTTTAGACCTAGTTTGGTGTGCATCTTTCAGATTAGTGGTTGTTATGTGTAAATTTTGTTATTAGCAACATATTTAGATGCTAATATATTATTTCATATATGTATTTTTTGTTCCAAAACATTGCTATTAAGATTGGAGAGTTTATGTGGAGTTTGCACTAGTTGAACACTGTGTGTTTTGTAGCCTATTTAGAGATTTCTTCTATGTAATTTACTGCAAATGCTCATGGTTGTTATCTATTGTATATGACAACAAATACGATGTAATTCCATTTTGGGATCTTTAGTAAATCATTCTACTACGGTTTCTCAATACTAGATTTGAGTTTGGTGCTTTGTCTTCAGTTTGTTTTAGGGGTTTTCTCGGATTGGAGTGCATTTTGGATTTCGGTTTGTATTGTTGTTATTAATAGTAAATATCTCTATATTTGAAGCATTCCATTATGCATTTTTCTATCCAAAACAATTGCTAGTTGTGATGGTTTTTGTGTGCAGATTGCTTGGGGTTTCGGTGGTGTGTTGGAGTTTCTAGAATGTGTTTCCTTATGCATATTTGTAGCATATGATCAAAAGATATTAGCTGACATATTAACAACAAAAATGATGTAAATTCATGCTCATATCAGTAATTAATCTTTCCTCATCATTTTCTCATTATTTAGTCATAGTTTGGAGTTGTTTGGTGCATTTTCCCTTATACCCGATTTGCTTTGTTTAATATTTTGGATAGAAATAAAAAAAATTAGACTTGGGTTTGATTTTTCATGAGGGATATTACATGGACTCATCTATTATACTCCATGCTTCACTTATGATCAAGGTGAGAAGAAGTGATGAAGACAGTTGACTACAATGTGTTATGATGAGGCATGAACAAAAAGGCTTGACTATTGGAGAGCCAATAACAAAGTATGAATGCACCCAATAATGATTGCTCAAAAAATTTCCTTTTGGTGTGTAATGAGAACAAAAAAATTTCATGTATACTTGAATTGCAAATATCATGCCCTTTCATCCATGTGTGCCAAGATAGGAGGAAAAGGTGTAGTAAATAGATATGAGATAATTAGATGCTAGGCTAATGGGAAGTAAGAATCCCAAAAGATCTACTTAGAAGAGGACTAATTAGTAATTAAAAAATAAATGTCCTGAAGATTCATCTAAGGAGTTGAGCTATTAGGGGGGAAAAAATCCATCACCTAAATTTTTTAACCAATTGCAAATTTTTATTATTATCAAAGATTCTTGTATTCCTAGTATCCACCCTATGAATCAATTGCCCTTGATTTGTAAGGGAATCTGCTAAGGTGTTAACTTCCCTAAAATAGTGGACACATTCATAATAGTTTCGATAAAATATTTCTGACTTGGTCCATGGTATATTCTTGTTTCTAATTGTTAAGTTTGGTTTATATAAGAGTATTTATGATGGCCATGTGATGATTCTAAAAAAAGCTATTTCTAACTACTAGTTCAAGGTCCAAGCTTCTATTTTTTCTTTGTTATTTGTGTTAGAACACAAATATATTGAGAGGGGGGTGAATTAGTATATCCTACAAACTTATCCAATTTAACCTTCTTAAACAAAACTTCTTACTACTTCAAACTTATAAAGCATTCAAGGAACAAATACATAATCACAACACCAAATTTATGTGGAAAACCCTACAATGGAAAAACAATAGTGAGAAATTTGCTTGGAGCTATTGTCCAAAACAAGATTTACAATAGGTTTTATGGGCTGCAACCCAAATAAAGTTTACAACTCCTTGAAAAATACAACACTTATAGAGAGAGGCTACAACCTCAACATACAACACTTGATGAATTCTGGTGACCAACCACCATCACAACACACAATACCTTTGTTACTTCCAGCTTGTTGATTTTGGCACACTTGCACTTTGCTACCTTCAACTCACTGCTTTTGACACTATTCCTTCAGCACATACACTTCCTTACATAGAAATACATGGTTTCCTTCGGCTCACTGCCTTCAACACACTTCAAATAATTCTTTGCATTCTCACACACACTCAGATGCCTTCAACTCACTACTCTCAACACACTTGCATTCTGCTACCTTCAGCTCAATGCTTCTGACACTCTTCAATGCATACACTTCCTTACACACATACATTATTTCCTTCAACACACTTCAAATACTTCTTCGCATTCTCACACACACTCAGATTCCTTTAGGTCACTACTCTCAGCATACTTGCATTCTGCTACCTTCAGCTCAATGCTTCTGACACTCTTTAGTGCATACACTTCCTTACACACATACATTATTTCCTTCAACACATTTCAAATACTTCTTCGCATACTCACACACCCTCTAGTTCCTTCAACTCATTACTTTTGACACATTACACACATTATATTACCTTCAACTTACTACTTTTGACACATTGCACTTTGAATGCATTGAAAACACACTATACGTTGCAAACAACTTGATCACACACTTGATCTTCCATTTATACCTTCCACAAGCTTCAAAAAATTTCTCCTTGTCGGCTAAAATGAAATGTATGACATGAAACATGCAACAACCATAAGAAAGTCGGCTCTCAACATCTATGGGAAGAGGAAATCAAATGCGATCCAAGCCGAGAGGTAAGCAAGACCTATTTTACTTTAGCACACATTCCCATGTTGGCGCACACCACAAGAACTTGACACAAACAACTCAATATACTAAGTCAGCCCAACAAACACTTAACCTTCCATGCATTAACTCCAAACCACAAGTGGTACTAGAGAGACCAAATAACATCATGTGGATCACATTACAAGCATTATATGATGTTCAAAAATATTCTCATACACCCCTTTTACAACTTCACACAATATTATGTTGGTGCAAGCAAACAAATACTAGACCCAACATCTCTTGCAAACCCAAAAAACACAATCTTGAGATAGAAAATTGAAAAAAATACTTGCGATACACCTCAACATCTAAAACTTGAAATGAGAGAACATATAGGAAATTTGAATTCATTTCCCAAACCGTATGACCACAAAATAAACTACAAAGCATTTCTCTAAACCTCCATGACTATAGCAACATGACCTTCACACTACTAGCTTTGGAAACTTCTATGCTAACTTCTTTGTTCCTACAATAGGAACATACGTGCTTCACACTTGCCTCTATCTAACTTCCAAACCGCAAGACCATATCTTCAAATACGAAGGAATGCAGAGCACTCTTCAAAGCCTCTTTAGTACAACTTTATGTGTCATAGACTATTCATGAGAAGCAAGAGATGTACAATCATGTACAACATACTCATGACATACTTCACAACACTTTTGATCAATGCACTAATGGTCAACACACTAATTGCATCACATGCAATCTTTCACATTACCACACTACTATTCTGTTGACATCAATGACAACCATACTATTGACATCAATGACAACACCTACAACAATATTGCAACAATTGGAATCTATTTAGAAGTGTATAAGAGCGAATTTGCACCCTATGTGCAATTCCCATTTTTTCCTTTGTCCACTTTAGAAAACCAAGTTCGGAGGCTTTATTCCACCTAAGCCCGTTGCTTGCATCACACTTGGTGCCTATTTTGAGCATCGATGGAGGCATTTCTTTTGGAGACGCCCACATGATGCATAGATGTCTGTGCGACGCGCTTATGTCCCTGATAAATTCCCACGTCTAGAGCTTGTAGAGGCGTTACACTTCCCATTGGGGGTCGATTTATAATGCCCTCCTCAACCGACCAACCCAAATATGGTCCTTTCTCTTCATGCCTTCTTCATATTCACCCCTTCAACAAGCATTTCATCTTCTAAGAGCTTCTTCACTTCATCCACAAGCTTCACAATACTCTTCCAAGCATTGACAACTCTAAGCATTTTAGCAAAACACTTTACACTTCACAACAACAACATCAACACTCCACCATTTCAGTAGAGCAAGTGTGGAACAAAACACCATTGCAGCAAAGGCTTGAGTTCCTCTCATTTTCTCCCCCGTTAGCCTTGAGCGCTCTTGGTGGAGGTGGTAAGCTTTCACTCCTCTCCTCTATTACTTGGTTGAGTAGCATAACACTGTTTTGTAGTGCTTTAGTGCTCTTTACTTCCTTTCCACTTTTCTCTCTATCTATCTGGTTGTCCGTGGAGGTGGGAACACCAAAACGGGGTCTGACTAAGGTAGGCCCCTATACAGCCACCCAACAATTTCCCTCCCTCTTGTGTCCAGGTATTGAAGACACTCACGAGCTGGAAGCTTCATCACTCGCATGGTCGTAAGTATTTCTTTACTTTCCTCTCCTTACCTTTATCATTTACTCTTCACTTTATCTCGGTTTTATCACTTTCTGTTATTTTACTGTATTCTATGGTTTTTAGTATTTGGAGTAGAAGTGGTCATTTAGACATTTTATGAGACATTCTCACTTTTTGGTCCCTATGAGACGCCAACGTGCCTTTGAGACGTTAGCGTGCTATGTTGTTGTCCATTTTTTGCACTGACGTCCTTTGGCCGAGAGCTTGTCAGTTTGTCCAGAGAATCTTTGTGACTTGCTCTTTTAGATTCTGAAACTCTCACTGTTGTTCCAATGAGGTGGTATAGGGAAGTTCGCCTTGTGAGAATTTTTGAATGAAGAGAACTCATGAGTAGCAAATCCCCCTATAGCACATTTTGGTGAACCCGACATGAAGAATAGTGTTCTTCAAAAAACTAGGAACTTATTTACCCCTACTTGGCGGGGTCATAACTTTTGACTCGGTGCTCGGAATTCAGAACCGTTTGTATCGTTGGAAAGGTCTCCTAGAGAACTAGTTTAGTTCCTAAAATACTAGTGCCTTTAGTAGTGAAATTTTAGGGACCGGTGCAAGCTCCGACCCCAAATTCTGCTCCAAAGACCTCTGAAAATGTGAATTACTAAAACATAGAAAATACCAAAAAAATTGTAATGGATTTAATATCTTCTTTTATTAGTTATGTATCTAACTTTGTTCAAAATATTAATGATATTCCATTTAATGCATGTGATAGTGACTTGGATTTACCCATGTCACTTGGTATCTTTGATCCTTCTCATGAGATTACTCCTACTTTGGAGGATATCTTGTCGCAAGAAGAAGAAATCATTGATACCTTTCTTAATGTTACTTTACCTACTTTTCATTCCAATGCACTCTCTTCTAGAGATTATGCATTTGTGAATGAAAAAGCTCCTTCTCCTTCCATTGCACTCTCTTCTAGAGATGTTGCATTGGTGAATGATGAATCTCATCTTTGTCTTGATGCACTCTCCTCTAGAGATGATGCATTAGCAAATGACGAATCTTCTTCCACATTTGATTCTCCCTGGATCGATGTTGAGAATGTTCCTTCAAATAACTATTCCACATTTGATAATGTTTGGATTGATGTTGAGAATATGTATTCAAATAATTTTTCTACTAGTTGTGATGATTTTGTAAATGTAATCTATGTCTCTGTTGCCCCTCAAAGGCCTACGAGACCGATCATTTACATGATTTTGGCTAGTCCTTCCCCTAAAAGGGTTTGTTCTATCGATCGTGTTCCATTTAATAGTAGCTCTCCTAATTTTCCTAAGGCTCCCTCTTATAGAGCGGTAGCCCATACTTATGAAGATAGTATGAATAAACAACCAATTCTTCCTTTAGCTCCTAAACCTATGACTAAAGCACCCAGTGATTACGGTCTTGTCGAGCAACCTTGGGTTACTCCGGATAAGATCTCACTGTGGGACTTGCTTTAGTCTACTCCAGTTTATCAAGGTATGCTTCAAGAAGCCTTGCAAAAGATCCTTTTTCCTTCTTCCGCTAGGCTAGAAAATGCTAATGCGTTGATGGCATATATTCATGCAGATTCGTCGAATATTACATTCTATCCGCAAGAGCTCCCTCTAGAAGTATAGGAGCAAGCAGACCCTTTAATGATCATAGTTAACATTAATAAGATTTGCATTAGACGTACTCTCAGTGACGCGTGTTTGGCGCTCAATGTATGTAGCATTGACCTATTGCATAAGATTAATATTGACCCATCCGCTCTTAATACTTCTTTTGTTGTCCTTCGTGGGTTTGATAATGTCGGTTGAAAATCCCTAGGCACGATAGTCTTTCCTTTGAGGTTGAGACCTGTTACTATACCTACCCTTGTATATGTTATGGAAAAAAGTTACCGTGTAACCTTCTTCTTGTTAGACCGTGGATTCACGTTATGGGTGCAGTCCCGTCTACCTTGCATAAATCTATCAAGTTCATCTGCAATAATAAAGTAGTCACAGTCAAGGCTGACAGTGATGCTATGCACTTGTGTGAGATGGCAGTTGTCGGTCAGGTCTCGGTTGTGCCTACTCTTATTCCTTCAGTGTCTTCTAGTGTATCGATGTTTACTCCAGTAGTACCTACTACAAAGGGTACTCTCGAGATAAATATCTTTGAAAAAGATCATTATGAAGCAAGGATCCCTAAGTGCACTCCTTCTACCTCTTCTCAAAAGAATGCATGTCTTGGTGATGATTGGGGTCCTATAGAATTTATAGACTCCTTCATTCAGGAGTATAAAGTCAACCCAATCCACTTAGACCTTCCGATAACATCATTCACATTGCTATCAAAGATGATTACTCTTTTGTATCATGGGGTAAGGTGAATGCAAACTGTAATGTTCTTGGTGTTGATCCTCCTTCTAAGGAGGATGATCACACTTATGTTAAGGAGGTTAATGTTGATAGTCTTGTCAAGAAGGATGATGGCAATCCCATAGAAGAGTGTGATCCCCCTTGCCAGAATAACGCTCTCTATGGAGATCCTCCTTTGTCTTCTACCTTCGTGCCTTGTTGTTGTTGTGAGAAGTCAAACCTTTCTCTACAAGAGAAAGGGTTGCTTCTTGCTCCTCATCTTTTATCTGAGCAAGAGCGTATTTTGTTGCAGCTTTTAAAAGATCACTTAATCACTCTTCCTTCTCCTACACGTAATAAAATTCATAAACATGATGAAGGAGAACATCCTTTATGCGCATACCATCAAGTGCTTTGTCATTCCACTAGTGAATGTAAGGTCTTGAAGGAAAAAATACAACATATTTGTGATTCAGGTGCCATCAAACTTCCGTTTGATTGATACACCTGCCTTTACTTTGCATGGAAAGTGATATCGAGGTTTACCTCTATCCTGTTCTAAGTATTTTGCATGGTTCTCCTCCCCTATATGTTGGGTCAGTGATAACTTGTTTCAGAAATTTGTGTCCTTCTTAAGGGCCCCTCTCTTTGCTCTCTCTTTCAATTGAAGTGTCCCTTGAGTGGACCCCTTTTTCCTTTTGAAGGGTTCCCGAGGGACCTCTTTGAAAGATTTTTTCTCGAATGAACTCATTGGCGTCTAGCTTGGGGGCATCCTAACTAGACCTCACTTTTCAAACGGCGCATCCCTTGAGTGGACCCCTCTTCCTTTTGAAGGGTTCTTGAGGGATCCCTTTGAAGGCCTTTCAACTTGATGATGGTCTGCGTGACTATCTGCTTGCTCGCTTTGCAGGACCGAGAACTTGTAGAGCTCCTTTACATACTTATTTGGTGATAAGGGTTCTCCTCCAGTGGGGTTTTCTTTTATCACCTCCCTTATGGTGCAGGTTCTACTCCTGAGCAATTTTTATTTTCACCACATGCTTTTTTGGTGATACAGGTTCTCCTCGAGTGGGGTTTGATTTTTTCACCTCCCTTGTGGTGTGGGTTCTACTCTTGAGCGGTTTTTTCTTTCACCATGCATTTTTTGGTGATACGGGTTCTCCTCCTTGAGCGGGGTTTGCTTTTATCACCTACTTGGTGGTGCGGGTTCTACTCCTGCGTAGGTTTTTCTTTCACCACGCGCTTTTATCGATGATACGGGTTGCCTCCTCGAGCGGGGTTTGCTTTTATCACCTCTTTTGTGATATAGGTTCTCCTCCTCAAGTGAGGTTTTCTTTTATCACTTTTACTTTGTGGTGTGGGTTCTACTCCTAAGTGGGTTTTTCTTTCGCCATGTGCTTTGTTCATCTCTCTCTTATCTCTTGTATATACCTGATTGAAGATCTACATCTTCTTCATCCTGAGTATATGCTCTTTCTTTAGCTTCATAGTTTTGCAAAAATATGGAGTTATCTTTTGACCCTGCGCTCTTGGGTTCGCCAGATCATGGTTTGGTTCCTTGATGGTTCAAGTATACGTTTCTAACCCTACCCTTTCTTGATCTACTTTACCAAGTACTCATTAGTGTTAGTACTCGCTAAAGTGGGGGAAAAATGTATAAGGGAAAATTTGTACCCTATGTGAAATTCCCCATTTTTCCTTTGTCCACTTTAGAAAACCAAGTTCGAAGGCTTAATTCCACCTAAGCCGGCTGCTTGCATCACACTTGGCACTTGTTTTGAGCGTCAATGGAGGTGTTTCTTTTGGGAACACTCGCGCGACATGCAGATGTCCATGCAACACGCTTATGTCCCTAACAGACTCCTGCATTTGGAGCCTGTAGAGGCATTACACTTCCCATTGGGGGTTGATTTGTAATGCCCTCCTTGGCCACCTAACCCAAATATGGTCGTTTCTCTTCATTCCTTCTTCATATTCACCCCTTCAACAAGAATTTCATCTTCTAAGAGCTTCTTCACTTCATCCACAGGCTTCACAATACTCTTCCAATCATTGAGCTCAGTCTTGACAACTCTAAGCATTCTAGCAAAACACTTTACACTTCACAACAACAACATCAACACTCCACCACTTCAGTAGAGCAAGTGTGGAACAAAACACCATTGCAGCAAAGGCTTGATTTACTCTCATTTTCTCCTCCGTTAGCCTTGAGTGCTCTTGGTGGAGGTGATAAGCTTTCACTCCTCTCCTTTATTACTTGGTTGAGTAGCATAACATTGTTTTGTAGTGCTTTAATGCTCTTTACTTCCTTTCCACTTTTCTCTCTATCTATATGGCTGTCTGTGGAGGTGGGAACACCAAAACGGGGTCTAACTAAGGCAGGCCCCTATATAGCCACCCAACAATTTCCCTCCCTCTTGTGTGCAGGTATTGAAGACACTCATGAGTTGGAAGCTTCATCACTCGCACGATCGTAAGTATTTCTTTCCTTTCTTCTCCTTTATAAGTTACTCTTCACTTTATCTTAGTTCTATCACTTTCTGTTATTTTATTGTATTCTATGGTTTTTAGTATTTGGAGTAGAAGTGGTCATTTAGGCATTTTCTGAGACATTCTCGCTTTCTGGTCCCTACGAGATGCCAACGTTCCTCTGAGACATCAGCGTGCTTCACTGTCATCCATTTTCTGTGCTGACGTCCTTTGGTCGAGAGCTTGTCAGTTTGTCTAGAGAATCTTTGTGACCTGCTCTTTTGAATTCTGAACTCTCACCATTGTTCCATTGAGGTGGTATAGGGAAATTCGCCCCATGAGGATCTCTAAATGAAGAGAACTTGTGAGTATTGAATCCCCCTATATCACAAGAAGCAACATCTAAGATAACCTAAATTATTCTTTAAGACTACCCCAACACTTGAAAGCCCCAAATTTTTAGGGAAGGGATCATCAAATTTAGTTTGACTAGAGAGGAAGGAGCCTTCAATTTGATTGATTTTCTATCAATTTTCATCAAAGTGCTTTTGGAGGATCCATTAGCCAGAGGGGGTTTAAGGTGCTACCAATTTTAAGGACAAAATCATCCCAACTAGAGAATTTGTTGCTTGAAGAAGGTTGTTTGATAATATTAGCCATACCTATTTCTAAGGCGAATCTTTCTATTTGAAAATGACTTTTTCTAGTTTGGAGGTGGATTTTCTAAAGATTTTTTTTTGTCTCTATCCAAATGTGCCTGATGATTAAATGATTGACTTCCCAAATACATGCATATGTAGAGTCTTTGTATAAGATTAATCAATTATGGAAGTGGTGAAATAGAGAATTAGGTAGAGGGCTTGCCAAATTTAATTTTCCATAAATCTAGATCTTAAATTTGTAGCTAAAGTTACAATTTAAAGTAAGGTGATGAAATCTTCCATAGCAGGACCATATAGAATACATTTGAAAGTGGGAGTAATGCCTAGTTTTCCTAGTCTCCTACTAGTTAAAATTTTGTTATAAAGGACAATCTATGTGAAGTATCTTGTCTAAGGAAGGCATGAGTCATTAGAGTAAAGGTCTTAAGGCCAAGCTTCTTATAAAGGGCTATGTGTTAAAATATATCTTGAATTGCTCCCCCTGGACAAATGCACCATTTATGCATCTAGTTAGAAGGAGGGGAAACAACCCCTAACTTATGTCTGATATATTCAAAAGGTATCTTTTGAAAGTGTCTTTGTAGAGATGCCTGCAACTTGTTCCTTTGTGGGCACAAACTCCAATCTTGCTTCTTTCTTTGCAACCTTCTCTCTTAAGAAGTGATACCTAATAGATATATGCTTGGTTCTAGAATGCATCACTATATTCTTTGAAATATTGATGGCACTTGTGTTGTCACACAGAATAGGAATGGTCTCATCATACATTACCTTGATATCCTTCAATGTTTCCTTCATCCACAACACTTAGGTGTAGTAGGATGCTACAACTATATACTTTGCTTCTATTGTTGATAAGGACATTGAGTCTTACTTCTTACCAAATGAAGAGACCAATCTATCTCCCAAAAAGGAAGGTGCATCACTGGTGCTTCTTCTACCATCAACATTTCTAGCCCAATCAACATTAGTATATGCACTCAAAGAAAAGTCATTACCTTTTTGATACCACAATCTATAATCCAGAGTGTCCTTTGAATATCTAAAAATCCTTTTAACTACCTTCACATGAGTTTCTCTAGGACCAACTTGAAACCTTGCAACCAAGAAAACAACTTGCATAATGTTAGGCCTTGATGTTGTTAAGTATAGTAGGTCCCCAATCATAAACCTATACAGAGTCTGATCAGCCTTATGTGACTCATCATCTTTGCTGAAATGACAACCTGGTACCATAGGAGTACTCACTAGTTTGCAGTCTTCCATACCGAACTTCTTCAACATTTCCTTGACATACTTTGCTTGAGAGATAAAATATCATCATTTGATTGTACAATTTGGATTCCAAGAAAGAATGATAATTCACCTGTCATAGATATTTCAAATTATTTCTACATCTCTCCACAAAAATTCTTACACATTTCATCACTCCCACCAAATATTATATCATCAACATACACAACTAATAAAATTCTTTCATCCTCAATTTTAATGTACAAATTGCTATCTATGGTATCTTTCTTGAAGCCCTATTGGAATAAGTACTTGTCCAACCTTGCATACCAATCCCTAGGGGTTTGTATGAGACCATACCAAGTCTTCTTAAGTCTTCACACCATGTTTGGATCCTTTGATAGTTGAAATCCATCGCGCTGCTCTATGTAAACTTTTTCTTCTAAGTCACCATTCAAGAAATAAAACTTCACATCCATTTGATATACTTTGAAGTCCTTATGAATAAAAAATGCAAGAAACATTATGATAGCCTCCATTCTTACCATCAAAGAAAATGTTTCCTCAAAGTCAATTCCTTCCACCTGTGAATAACCTTTGCACACCAACCTTGCTTTATTTCTCACAACTTCTCCATCTTCATTCAATTTGTTTCTAAATACCCCTTTTATTCCTATCTCATTCTTTTCTGAAGGCCTTGGCACCAATTCCAAAGTCTTATTTTTCTCTATCTAATTTAGTTCTTTCATTGCTTGAATCCATCCTTCATCCTTTCTAGCATCAACAAAATTCTTAGGTTCTATTCTTGATAGCAAAAATAAATTTACCTGTTCATCTTTCCTTGCAAATCTTCTCCTAGTTTGCACTCCATTCTTGTCTATAATTATCTGATCTTCTAATTGATTCTTTTGAACATACTTGGCAAGAGCCCTGGGGACTTTCTCTTGTGCTTCTTCCACTTTTCTTCTTCTTCTTCTTCTTCTTCTTCTTCTTCTTCTTCTTCTTAGGAGGAAGGTTCATCTGACCAATAGTCTTCTTGCTCATGTGTGATTTAATATGATTCATCATCAACCCTAACATTTGCACTCTCATCTATCTTTCTCAACCTTTTATTAGAGCATTTTTAATCTTTATTCCTAGTTGAGTACCCAAGAAAGATTCCTTCATCAGATCTTGAACCAAACTTTCCATAACCTTCTTCATCTATTTCGATAAAACATCTGCTTCCAAATTTTTTGAAGTACTTGACAATTACTAGTATTCCATACCATAACTCATAAGGAGTCATGGTGTTTTACACTCTTAGTTGACCTCTATTAAGAATATAGACAACAACATGGACTACTTTCCAATAAACATTAGGTGGCTTGGATTCATTCAACATTGCCCTAGCCATCTGTTGAATAGTTCTATTTTTTCTCTTCACTACTCCATCTTGCTAAGGAGTTCTAGTAGCAAACAAATTCCTCTTTATCCCATGTTCTTCAAAAAATTCCTCAAATTGATTTGATGTGAATTTACCACCTTTACCAGACCTTAAATAGTTGATTCTAGCATTCATTTCATTTTCAACCATCGACTTGAAAATCTTAAACCTACTAAAAGCTTATGATTTTCTTGCAAGAATGTAACTTGTGTTAGCCTAGAGAAATCATCAATGAGTAACATGAAATACCTTTCACCTCACTACTATATTGAGTACAAATTCTGATGAATGTTTGGTGACATATCGACAAAATATTGTTGAATTTCTGATGAAACACTATTGTAAATTTCGTCATTGGAATTTCGTTGCTTTAACAACCAAATTTTATTCATCGAAACCATGACCCAGCATCGTCGATCAATGCCACAAAAAATGTTGGTGGTTTTCGTCACAAAATTGACGTAACTTCGTCCATCTATCGACAACAAAAAACACAAAAATGTTGTAGGGTGCCCATTTGAAAGCATCAAAAAAACAAAAAACTTTCGTCCTTTTTCCAACGAGGTGGAGTTGCCATTGTGACAAAAATTTTGTCGCGTGTATAGCAACCTCGTCGCAATTTTTTTTGTTTTGTTGGACTATGTTCATTGAAATTTTGACTAAACATTGCAGTTTCTAAAAAAAAAATTATTTATCTTCCACCATAGTGAAAGTTAGCAATTGCATTTGGTTTGTTAAACATGGCCCCTGGTACAACTATTAGAGTTGTTAAGAACCTTCAAGTATGTTTTTATTTCCATAAGCATGAGACATTTGTCAACATCTACGTGGAGTTTAGCTAACAACCTAGCTAAAGTATTGTGTGTAAATAATTGAATTGTACATAAAAAATGGTTAGAGTAATCCATAGATTCCCATCTAAATCCTCCCTATAAATTTCCCTTGTTCTTTCTCAATAGAAGTGACATATCTAACAAAATCCTTCTGCATCTCAAGTGTCTTTGGTTTGCATTTTTGTTCTTCCATTACACATTTTATGATCTTGTTCCAAGAGCATTGCCTACACACAGAAATTTGTGCTTCTCACAGTCCACAAATGCACCTGCACAAAATATAACCTACTTTAGTTCTCACATACACAAAGCAAATTGGAAAACATCCTTATAAAAATTCCATCAAGTGATCAAGCAAAAGAAGAGGGATGACAAGGCAATCAATTGTCTTAGTAGACTACCAGTTCAGGTACTCATAGGTCTTTGTAATTACCATAAGAGGTTATAGGTCTTTGTGACTACCATAAGAGGTCATTAGTTGATGAGAAGATAGTATAGTCCAAGCATAAAGATGCATGACAATAAAATGGACTGTGAAAGAAAATGTATGCAAGTGTAGGGTATAAATATGATCAAATGACCAGTGATATGTTTGACATGACAAAGATTGAATGGGCAATCTACAAGTCTCAAGATGGCAGAGGATTCAAGTCACATCCAATGTGATTAAGACAGTGACCGTGAAGAAGGAAAGGGGCAATGGTTTATGGTAGTCACCTTACATTGAAAAGGGATCAGATATTATTCAATGGATAGAGTTAGCTCCCACAATGAATTGTGCGCAAAGAGAAATAAAAAATACCTTATGCATTAAACCCTAGGGTTTGTAAGAAGATGACACTTAAAAGCAGTCTTATGCAATGACATACAAAAGGAACATCATTGAGAGAACAAATGCAAGAAAACATATCATAGAGCATGAGTCATAGAGCATGAAGTTTTTTGTGGAAAGACTTGTGCCATGAAATTTTTGTGGACAGACTTGGAGGCATGAAGCATATGAGGACATGAGTCTTAGGTTTTACATGCTAAATTTCAAGACATGGAAAGTGATTCAAAATCTTCAATGATGGACAACGATCACCAAGATAGTCATGATGATATTCCAAGGATAAAAGAAAAATACTGAGTGACCTTGTGATGTTGAAAGGTTAGTTTGTTATGACTAATAACCTATGGCAATGGCATGATTTAAAGATAGTTACAAGGCAAGTGCAACAAGGAAGTCAAAAGCATGAAAAGATAGTCACGAATGGACATACCATATATTTGGAAGGACAGTCATGTGCATTGATATTCATGAGGAAGAAGCAATACACAATGTATGATGTAACAGAGGGGCAGTGCTATGGAGGAATACTAAAGATATAGAGTTTTGATGAGAAATCACAAAGGGCTCAAATCTCAAGGAAAAATAATGACAATCAACTAACAAAAGATGATTTTCACAAGGGAAATGATAGTAATGAGGGTGAAAAAAATATCAAACACCATGAATAAAACCTAGGATAGTCATAAATGTCTTCAAGAGATAATCATTTTAAAAAATTTAAATGGCAGTGACCTTGTGAAGTTGAAAGGACAGTTATACTGACTTTGGACAGTGATTAATGACTATAAGTTTTGACTGTTTTTTGTGCCCAATAGGTCTCTTTATGACTGTGTTATAAAGGTTTTGACTATGAATCATGATGAAAAACCTCAAGAGCACTAAAGGATTGTCATATTAAATGTATGAGGTCAATGGGCACAAAAGAGGAGCAGAGCACATACCTAGTAGGCATGAAAGAGAAAATGTCAATATTCAAATGACACTCAAATTGATTGCTCAAAGAAGAAAATCACCATACATATAAAGGGCTGTCACCTAGAAGGACTATAAACTAAGGGAAGTAAAAGTTAGTCATGTAAAGGGTAGATTCAAAGGATGACAGTCCACAAGCATTTCAAACAAGTACAGTGACAGTCCCTCTCACCAAGTGAGCAATGATGGAAAGAGTTTAGAGTCTTCAAGAAGATTCCAAATCATGAGAGGTGGAAAATTATTTAAAAGACAATCAATAATCAATAAGGGATGGTCTTAACAGTTAAAACAAGTATGAAATTATCAATAAAATGGACTATGAGATGAAAGATCAACAATGCATAGTGATTTGATGAATACAGGTGATAGTGCTAAGACAAAGGAATAGTCAACTAAATGCAAATTCAACGGTCATTCAACTTAGGGAAATCATAAAGATTATAGAGGCTTATGATGCTTATGATGCTTATGATCATAGATATGAATTTGTAAACAATCCAAAAGACTATCTTGTGCCCTTAGCAAAGGTTATGACTGTGATGTATTTTCAATGGTTTTATGCATTGTGGGTCTCTAATGGATTGGTAGACTGTGGTTTATCCTCCATAGGTATTTATGAAATATGTTTACCCTTAGTAATGTATTAATGACTGAGATTGAAGCATTATGATAGTGTGCTAGTTATGGTTGTGGCTTAACAAGGGTAGATTTTGGTAAGGAAGACAATAAGTTGAATGAATGTAAGTAGATAAATTTTTGCATACCTGCAGATTGTACAAAATTTAATGGTTAAATGGCTGCCTCCCATCAACAAAAAGATCCAGATATCCACATATCTTTCTCAATCGAGCCTCTAAACCCTTCAGAGCTGTTAATTTTTCCACTAACTTGTTATGCACAAAAGTCAAATTTTAGAGTTATGTCACCACTAAAAACAAAAAAAATAGAGCTTTGAAACCAAATCCACACACAACACAATGTGGTATTCATACAAAGCCATACAAACAAACTAAACTCAGAACATTGGAATAGAAAAAAATTCAAATTATGATGCAGAGCATGGATTCACTTTACACAACTGGAGGCACATTTCACAATAATGGGTTCTTCATCTAAAACATCTGTAAGAGGTTCAAATAGTAAAGAGATTGATGAAAGATAGAGGAATTAAACAGATACTTGGATGTAGTTGGATTGAAGGCCATAAACTGGTACATGTTTTTTATGTAGGAGACATATCACATCCACAAACATGGCAAAGCTATGCAAAGTAAGAGAAATTGGCTTGGAAAATGAAGGCATCAGGGTATAAAGAATCATTTTTCTGCCACCATAGTGAAAAGTTAGCACTTTCTTTCATCTTTTCATATTGGTTTGATGCTTCAAACGATGTATTTCTTATATTAAAAGTGCATTACCTTATTGAGCTTCTCTTTGTTTCGAGAATAGTTTAATATTCTCTACTTAACAGGGCCAACCACGTGACGGTGGAAGTTCATTTGGCCCCTCCCCCCCTCACATCACTCTCAATTCCCCATACCCGATCATATAACATTAATCATTCATTCATCCATTAATAACATATAACATTCATTCATTCATCCATTAATAGCATATAACAATCATTCAATCATCCATTAATAACATATAAAATTCATTCATTAACATATAACATTCATTCATTAACATATTCACATTCATTCATTCTTTCAACTTTTACACATTATCAAAAATATGGTTGTCATAATATGATTACAATCACTTTTTTTTTGTTTCTTTTTTGTAGCTAAAAAAAGAAGTGGAGTATCATTTTGTAAATCATCTGTACCCCCTTCAATTATTTTGCACTCTGCTAGTGATCTTAATGTATTCCTAGTCATGTACTCATGACGTGGAGGCCGCTGCAAGGGGGGGTCTACTGCAATAACAAAGAAATGTTAAATTGATATGTTTTATTATTATTGTTACAAGTATTTCATTAATTAAAGAACATTAGAGTGGTGCTCTTTACTTGATGGGGCCACATCATGTTCTTGATCTTGTCTTATAGCCTCATGCTCAACATGTTGAACACCCTCTAAATCTTGATTTGGAGTTGAAACATGAAAGGTTACATTAATTAATACACCAATTGCAATTAAATATGTTTAAAAGAATATTAGAGTGGTCCTCTTTACCTGATGGGGCCATATCATGTTCCTAATCTTGTCTAGCCTGATCATGCTCAACATGTTGATCATGCTCTACATGCTCTAAAGTTGAAACACAAAATGTTACATTAATTAATACACCAATTGCAATTAAAGATGTTTAATTGTATTAATCCATACTGCGTTTTGTATAGCACATGAATACATCCAGTACCAGGATGCACACCATGAACTTCATCTGTAGGTTGTGCTCCACCCTCACCAGGCTGCATTCCAATGTCATGTACAGTATTATCATTGCTTTCCTATTTAAAACAAATAGGCAAACAATTACTTTATGGTGGAAATTAATATTGAATAGATTGCACAAGTATTCAATTTTAAATAAACTTCATTGAGTTTATTTACCTGTGTGTCAGATGTAGTGGAAGATTATGTTTTCCCAGTCAAGAGTCTTAGGCATTCAGCCACGGCTCCATAGCCTTGCTGGAAGGAAATCTTCAAGTCCTCTTCAGTGGGCACTATGTTGAATTCAGAGCTCTGAATTTTTGCATAAGATCATGAATTTTGCTTCTATGGTGTGATAAAACCAAAATTATTTGCAATTTATTATTTGGATGCAATATTTCATTTATTGATACTTACAATTTGTGTGGTTAATTTCATATACCCACCAGAGCCAAGTTTGTGATGCCCGTGTTTTTCTAGTCTTTCCTTTATTGCCTTTGATGTGTCAGGAAGCCTATGAAAAGTTTGAAATATGTTAGATTATGTAAAAAAAAAGAGTAATCAGTATATAATTACATTGTTGATAGTATCACATACCTTCCTTGGCCCGGTGGTGTCTTTCCTTTTCTCTTTTTAGCCTTCTCCTTTCCATCTGACACTAGGTCCTTTCACTCCCTCTCTAGAATCATGGGGGGATGCTCGTACTTTTTTTTCTTCTCTAAATGTGACCTATATTGGTCCCTCACATACTTTAGATAGGTACCAACTTTCTTAAGGACCTTGGTTTGGTTGAATGTGTTATTACCAAATAGCACAACTAAACGGTTAATGAACTCATCTTTTAAATCTTGATTTTGGGCATTCCATCATGTACTTATGGTGGGCCCGAAGATCTCCAATGTAATATCATTTATATTTTTATAAAAAAACATCATTTCCTGCAAAATGATCATGGGATCATTAGTCTAAAAAGAGTGATCAATAATTAATTTTCAATTGGATTATATATAATAATAATTAAAACATTTTAAAGTGCCTGGGACCTTCTCTATCTTTATGGGAACAAAATCCTTGGTCACCATAAATGTGACCGAAAATGTTCCCATACTAGTAATATGGGAAGACCCAAGAAATGCTGCTAAAACATCACCAGTACTAGTGGCCTCTACATCCCCAAGTACATGTCCTGACGCATGTTTTGGCATGTGTTCACTGCCAGAGGGTGCACTACCCGATGTCTGCATGCTATGTGTTGCCGACATTTTAGTCGACAATATAGGCATGGATGATGGGGTCGGATGATGTGATGTATGCGCAGGAAGATTAGGATCGACACTTGCACCAACCCCTACTCCTCGAGCAGCACCTGCAGTACCCTGATCATGGCCAGCATCATCATGAGGACGCAAAAAATCCTATAAAAACAACACATATTTTAGTTCATGACATAAAGAGTACAAAATATAAAACCATGAATGAACTTATGTTATAATTAAAGACCTCAAGACAACTTACTTGCAAGTTTCATGCTCTCTCAATCAATATTTTAACCCTTTCTCTTATCTTATTTGTTTGAGGCACTATGAATAACAACTAAAGGATTTCTTCATTGCATTTTTTTTGGGTCTTCCTTATCATATCCAAAGGGTTTGCGGAATATGCAATGTCATCATCGCATAATAGTGACTGTACCTCCCTACGGATGCTCTCCTCTATTGTTGGTGCCTTTCCCCGATCAGCCAACTGCAACAAGAATATTAAAAACATTATTGAAATTAACCCAATAAAATTATGAAAAAAATATAATAATAAAACATTTTGCTTGTATCTAATTTGTACAATTACAATGAGGTAAACATGTTGGGTAGAAGCGCCTGAAGATGCATCGCGATCTGTGCTTTGGGTCGGAGCCTTCCCTGTACGATCAATGTCCTGCTATGACAAAAATTATGCAGACAGCCATGTTAATAAATAATTATATTGTGATCGACCGTACGAATTAAATAAATGTTGTAGTCGGTCGTAATGGGAATAGATAATAATAGTTTAACTAATACATGCATAGTTTAAAGTAAAAGTTGGATTAGTTGTCGGGCAGGTAGTTAGGAAGAGTTTCCAATGGTTGATATCTAAACCAACCTCGGCCATCTATATATGTATCGTGTCATTTGTAGTTGGGGGAACAATTGTTATGTATTATTGAGATACTTCATGAAATCAATCAATCCATTGTGTTGTGCAATTACTCTTATGATTGTTCTATGATTCAAATGTGATTCATATTCTAGTACGTGCATTATGTTTGTGAATTATTCCTGTTTACTCCCATAGTACATTGAACACTACCCAGTGAGTAAACATTTGCGCTATTTCTTGAGTGGACTAGGGAATCACTCGTCATGGCAGCGTAATGGGTCTCTCGACAGATGAACTCGTGAATAGCAATGAGGAAATGGAAGACCTATTGACTGAAGATTTTATCAATCTGTGGAAGATATCATTACGAGATCACGTACATAGGGAATCCTGCATACAGGAGATCCTTGAGAAAGTTATCTGGGATAGGTTGGAAGTGAACGACGAGGTGAATCACCTCCTGAATTGTATGCCCAAATTGTTGGCCCCATCATTTCATTATTCTGCAAGACTTGCAAGAAGAAGAGGATTGAGAACACCAAAGGCAACAAATACTGCAGCGCTACGAAGAGAGAACCAAACAAGAAGAAGAGGAACGAGACACTAGCTGGAGACGTACATTTGACAGTTAGCAATGATTGCCTGAACAAATTTTAAATGCTCGTACAGTCGAACAAAGACAAGAATCAAGTACCTGATGAGAATGAGACTCGGGAGGAAAAGGTTCGGCGATCACTTAGGCTGCAAGAACGAGAAAACCGGTGAAGAAGATTGAAGCAAGTTGGCAAGGAATTTGATGAGGATCTAATTGAAATAAACTAGAGTATTAAAAGAACACATGAGAATCTGACAAGAATAGATACATCCATTGAAAGAGCACATCAAAGTTTGGTGGAAGGAAGGGACGAAAGACCCTTCAACACCCTGTACGTAGGAAGGTATGATCCTTATGAGAATGAAGATGACTTAAGTAGTAGCATCAGACGTTTTTGGGAGTTTTCCTTATCGGATGATGATGAATGACTGATGAGTGGAAGATTTGAGCCCAGTACCCAAAGGTGGAGAGAGTATCGAAGGGAACCCCAGGAGACTCAAGGTGTCAAGGATGCTAATGCAAGACATGGGAGTGACTTGTACGTGGCTGAGAGTGCAAGTGACACACCGAAACGTAGCGGGGAAACCAGTCTAATCGGGTCCAACACACAAGGAGGACAATGGGGAAAGATGGCTACTTCAAAGCAGTAGAAGCTGCCAAAGTTTATGGGGAATGGGTCAAAAGATCTAGTACGACATTGTAAAACACATGAAACTATTTGGATAGCAAATGGACAAGATGATCTGGATCAGTGGCTGAAAGCATTTCTGGTGACACTCAGAGATAGTTCCATCGACTGGTACTCTAAATTAGATCAAGCACACAAAGCTACATGGAGATTATTTGATAGGGAGGTTGGGTGAAACTTTCACAATTTCATGCTCTATGTCTTGTTAGAAGACTTTCAAGGTGTTTTGCTCCATCACCTTAACCTATAGGTCCTCTTCTCATGTTTAGGTACCCCTGGTTCTCCTGGCCAACCCCACTATCAACACTTATTCAACCAACCAAGTCAAACTTGGTGCCAAATCTCTAACTCTTCTTTAGCCTTTAATCTGCCCTAAAGACTAACAACACCTCAACTCTCCATTAGACCTTGCAGGGGTATAGAGATGCCTTCAATATTTTCCAACCATCCTCCTAGGGTTCCTGAAGGTTCACAACACTTCACCCTTTTCATCGCTTTCACAAACCCTCATCTAGGGTTAAAAAGGCTACTAGCTGGTGCAGGAGCACCCAATACACACATTTTCAAAATTAAAGATCAAGGAAGACATTAGGAGATAGGGGGTATTTGGGTCATTTAATGATTTAATAAGGATTTTAAGCTCATTAATGATGTAATTAGGGGTCTTTGATGTTATTTAGTTCAAAAAATGCAAAAGGTTGCATAAAAATGTACTTATTGTCAACAAATTGTTAAAAGTGCAAAACTAGGCAATTAGGGGTCTAATTGGTAAAAAGTTGGTTTCCAATCTCCAACTAATTAAAATTCCAGTTGGAGGATGTTTATAAGGGTGGTTAGATGTTAAATAATCCTCTCATGGTCAAGGCATGGTTTTTGAATCATTTTTTTTGAAGTTATAATGAAAAAAAGACTGCTTTCTAGAAATTTCTGTGTGTAAATTTGCTACTAAAACGTGTGGTACGACCTTTGTACGACTTGTACAGGATCAAACCTATTATGGTTGGAAAGAGGAGAGTGTCAGATTTCATTTGAAATTGGTTTGGTGAATTTTCATTGATTTTAGAGGATTTTATTAATGTTTTACTGAAACTGCCCTGTTTTGGTGTAAATTGGTGGTTTGAGAGTATTAAAATGAGTTTTTAGGGCATTCCACCTACTGTAGCAATTGTAACTCGGTGGAATGACCCCATTTGTTGTAAAATAGGTTTCCAAATTATTTTCAGGTCAGAGGAAGTGTTTTTGTGGGTTTTGGGTGTTGCCCTAGGTTGAATTTGGATGATTTTCCTTGTGAAAGTGAGGAACTAAATGATGGTTTATGAGTTTTCTGGAAGAAATAACCTATGTGATGAATTTTAAAGCTTGTGCAGGCATAATTATGAGTGTTTGAACAGGTGGCAGGGTCTGGAAAGGTTTGGAGGTATGATTTACAATAAACCCTCCTTTTGAAGGCCTAGAATCAAGGGTTTTAGGCTGTGCTATGTTGGAAGAGTGATTTCTGGAAACTAGTGGTGGATTTAGTAGTTTTTGGGAATTTTAATTGCTGCCCCAAGGTTTCATAAATTTTGTGGAGTTTAAAGGGTACTTTCTTTGTAAAAGTGGGCTAATCCACTAGCCTTTTCCATGGCAGGAGTATTGGATCTTTGAGTTTTCCAAAAGAGTTGATATTGGTTTTCCTGTATGTTTTATAACTTGCAAAAGGGTATCTTAATCATCCTTGATTTTTTTAGGTGTTTTGGAAAATGTTGGTGAAAATGCCTAAACTTGGTTTGCACTAAAATTGGGGTTTAGGAGTGAAATTGGGAAATTGTGCTTCTGATGATTGTAGAACTTGGAAGGCTGGTTGAATTACTTTATGTGGTCATTTTAATATTTTTGGATACCTCTTGAAGGCAGGTTTCCAAGTTGATTAAGGTTGAGCCTCCGGACTTTGCATCACTAGCCAAGAGCCCCAATTAGGCCTCCATCTCCGAGTAAACTGGTCTTTGCTCAAAAAAATTCCAAGAACACCCCATTCTTTCTCTGAGGTCCTTGGTTCAATTGCACAACTCTCAAAGATTTTTTGGGTTTTGGGCCTTTATCAGCCGTACAAAGCCAAATCTTGAAAATGGGCATAAACTAGGGTTTTAAGCCATTTTCTGGTTGCCTTCAATCTGTCAAGCCTTTTCACTCACCAAAAGAGTTAGTGGAACCTTCTCCTACTTACCAAACCTTGGTAAGACCTTTCCCTACCTTCTCAAATAGGATATTCAGCAAGAAACAATCACCCCTACAAGTTAAGTGCCTTGCACTCCTTGTCTTCCCTAGTCGGGCTCTTCCTGGCTCACCTAGGGCAAGACTTTGCTGACAACTCCCATGCTCACATCAACCCTAGAACCTACCATATGTACAAACATGGAGTCTAGACACTGTTCCAAAAAGGTTGTACGATTTGTATAGTGGGAAAGTGGCCTAGCACTCCATTCTTTCCTAACTGTCTGGTTCAGACTAGCAACAGGGTTAAAACAAGAATATTTACAAACAGTGATTAAAAATGAATGAAGGAACTAAATAATGACACACAAGCTTAGAAGACTAACAACACTACATCCTTCATACAAAACAATATTAAATTCAATCCATTAAAGCTCTTCCTTGAAGCAAAATCAGAAAATGACTCACAAAACACTGTTTTACTTCCAATTCACAAAGTTTTCTCACAATGCTAAAGCTTCCAACCCTACTCTCAGGTCGAGGCACACCTTAAATAGGGTTCCTCAATCAGTTATCTTCTTTGGTTGGACTTATTCATGACCTAATGGCCAAAGTTACAAAATCCACTGTGTTTTCCAACTTTTTCGAAATGTTAGCAACCTAAGCAAGATGAGTTACTAAACTCATCCATCCTTTCACTTCTTATTCTACTAATCAGAACAGATCAAGACTTATTCATAAACTTCAAATGCTAACTAAATGGTCAACATGACCTCAAAATAACATGTCAAAACAAAATTCAACCTAGACTTCTTAAGTGCCTAGTGTTTCCTAGGTGCTCCTGCACCATTCTCCCCTCCCTGCACAAACTCTAAGGAATGTGAGGAGAGATCAGTGATTCATCAATGCCCTACTTCTTGAACTCAGCTTCATCTACCCAAGTAGCCTCAAATTAATGTTTGTTCTTCCATTTGATAAGATGCTCCATATACACCTTATGCCTTGTAGACTTCTTCACCCTTGACTCCAAGATTCTTTCTGCCTGAAGCTTGGCTGGAGTGGGCAAGGCTATGTTGCTTACATCCTTGAAGATTTCCCTATTTTCTTGATCTGAGTTACTGAATGTTCCCTTATATCTGATCAGATCAGCTACATTGAATATTGGTGAAATTCCTAAATCTGCAGGTAACTCCACCTTGTATGCATTTTTCCCATACTTGGCTAACACCTTGCATGGTCCCACTTTTTTCATCTGCAATTTTGTTGATGTACCCTTCTGCAACCTAGATTTGTTGAGGTGAACCATGACATAGTCTCCTACATCAAATTGCAAATCTTTTCTTGACAAATCTACCTTATCCTTCAACTTTTGTGTAGCTTCGGTGACTACCTTCTTTACCTGATCCTGAATCTCCTTCATGGTCTAAGTGAAGTCCTCTGCATGTCCACTCCTATTCTCCATAGCTCCTAGATCTTTGAGCTCACACACACCTCTTGGGTGTATCCCATACACTATTTCAAAAGGGCTCTTCCCTATAGTTCTGTTCACACTGTCATTGTATGCATACTCAGCCTGTGAGATAACCATGTCCCATGTCTGTCCATACTCCTTAGTTAGGCATCTTAGAAGGTTACCTAACACTCTATTAACCACCTCAATTTTTCCATCAGTCTGAGGATGGTAAGCAGACCCAAAGGATAAATTGGTACCTAATCTGCTCCATAGAGTTTTCCAAAAGTGACTCATAAACTTCACATCCCTGTTTGATACAATGCTCAAAGGCAACCCATGGATCCTTACAATTTCCTTGAAGAAAAGGTGAGCAATGTAGCTAGCATCATGTGTGGTCTTGCAATGAATAAAGTGACTCATTTTGCTAAACCTATCTATTACCACATAGACACTGTCAAACCCTGTCTTAGTCTTGGGGAGTCCTACCACAAAATCCATTTTGACACACTCCCATGGTTTGTTGGGAATAGGTAGAGGTTGATACAAACCTGCATTGCTAGCTCCCCCTTTGGATTTCATACAAACTACACACTGCTCTACATACCTCTTGACATCCCTTGGCAACTTGGGCCAATAATAGAATCTCTACACTAGTTCCATTGTCTTGTTGATACCAAAATGACCACTAAGACTGCCATTGTGTTTTTTTTGGATAAGATTCTCCCTCATAGAACCTTTTGGAACACACAACTGATTTCCCTTGAATAACAACCCATTTTGTAATGTATACTCTGAGTATTGGCTATGAAAATGATTCTCAAAGTTAGAACATACCTTGTAAGCCTCCGAGAAGTCTTCATCTTCTCCATAGAGATCCTTGAAATTCTCTATCCCAATGCTCTTGATCTGTATCTCTTGCATTATCAACAACCTTGTACTTAGTGCATCTGCCACCTTGTTCATTTGTCCCTTCTTGTGCTTAATGGTAAATGTGAAGGCTTGAAGATACTCCATCCACTTCAAATGTCTATTGCTCAATTTCTCTTGAGTGTTGATGTAGCTAAGTGCTTGATTGTCAGTAAACACCACAAACTCTTTGGGTAGGAGATAATGCCTCCACTTCCTAAGTGACTGCACTAAAGCATATAGTTCTAGATCATAGGTAGAGTACTTAGTCTTAGCTTTATTGAGCTTTTCACTAAAGAAAGCCACAGGCCTGCCTTCCTGGCTGAGTACTCCTACTGCAACTCCACTAGCATCACATTCCACAATAAACAACTTGTCAAAACTAGGTAACAAAAGTATAGGCTGAGTTGCCACTTCTTGTTTCAGTTTCTCAAAACCTTTCTCAGCTTCTTGAGTCCACTTAAACTTATTTTTCAAACCATGTTTGATTGTGTCTAGGATTGGTGCACATATGCCACTAAAGTTCCTTATGAATTTTCTATAAAATTGGGCTAATCCATGAAAACTTCTTACCTCTGTCCCTATGGTTGGTGTAGGCCAGTTTAGGATGGCTTCCACCTTACTTGGGTCCATCTTCAATTATCCTTGGGATACTACAAACCCAAAATACACAAGCTCTTGTTTGAAGAACTCACATTTCTCTAGATTGATGGCTAACTTCTCCTCTTGCAACCTTTTAAGAACCAACTCCACATGCTTTAGGTATTCTTCTGTTGTCTTGTTGAAGATGAGTATATCATCAAGATATACCACCACAAATATCCCTGTAAGGTCCTTAAGCACTTCATTCATGAGTCTCATGAATGTGCTAGGGGCATTAGAGAGGCCAAATGGCATCACTCTCCACTCATACAACCCATCATTTGTCTTAAAGGATGTTTTCCACTCATCTCCATCCTTGATTCTGATCTGATGGTATCCACTCTTTAGATCCAACTTGGTAAAGTACTAAGTGCCTCCAAGACAATCCATCAAGTCCTCAATTCTAGGAATAGGGAACCTATACATAATTGTGATTCTATTTATTGCCCTAGAATTAGTGAAAAGTCTCCACTTACCACCTTTCTTGGTTGCTAAGACCACTGGTACTACACATGGGCTGATGCTCTTCCTAATCAATCCTTGATCTAACAACTCTTGCACTTTCCTAGCTACTTCTAGGTTTTGATCAGGTGTAAGCTTATAAGCTGCTTTGTTTGGTAATGAAGCCCCTGGTATGAAGTCAATTTGATGACCAATGGCTCTCTTTGGAGGTAAAGTTGTTGGTGTCCCATCACTAACTATGTTCTTGTACCTCTCAAGTAACTTTTGGACTGCTTCTGGTATGACTGTTTTCCCAGTCTTATTCTCCTCTTTGGATTGCATCATGACTGCATACCCTTCACCTCCTTGATGTAGGTTGTTAATGAACTCTTTGCCACTGTTCAATAAGAAACTAGGGGTCTTTGACTATCCCTCTTCCTCATCTGTCAATGACTGCAACTTAAATGCCTTCCCATCCTTCTTGAAGGAAATGGTGTTCTCTTTTACATCATACATGACATTTCTGTCATACTTCCATGGTATGCCCAATAGAAGATGGCATGCATCCATGGGTAATACATCACAAATCAATTTGTCTTTATACCCTCCAATGGAGAACTCCACCGTTGTCTGCTCATTGACAAGAACACTCTGTCCTTTGTTCAACCATGTCACCTTGTAGGGATCAATATGGGGTATTTTCTCCAATTTCAACTTCTTTACTGCCTCCTCAGAGATGATGTTATTAGTTGAACCTGAATCCACAATAACCTTGCATACTTTCCCAAGTATTGTGCACCTCACTCTAAATAAGGCTCTTCTCTGTTTTGGCTCTTCCTTGACCGGTTGTCTAATCAAAACACTACTAAACATCAGATTCTCCCCCACTTCTGATTCAATGTGATTGACCTCTGGTATTTTAGCACTCATGGTGTCCTCTTGAGCATATGCCACTCTCTTCTCAGTGCTTGAAGAAGATGCTTTCTCTGGGCACCTATAAACTGGATGACCTACTTGCCTACAATTGTAACACTTCATACTAGCAAAGTATGAGTTACTTCTACCTGCTCCTCTTCCTCTACTTGAACCTCCTTGAGGTCCTCTACCTCTATTATATCCTCCTCTAGAAGGTGTCTCACTTCCCTGCTCTGTGAGTTTAGACTCTCCCTAATTTCTTTGTTCAGTCCCTCTACCTTGGTATCCACCTCTATGTCCTCTTTGATCTCTGCCTTTGCCTCTACTCTTAGAAGCCTGTTCTTGTTTCCTCTTGCTTCTTTCCTCAATCTTTATAGCTAGTTGATAGCATTGGTGTACTGTCTTGGGACTTAGAAGAGTCATCTCCTCTTGAATGTTCCACTTCAAACCGTTAAGGTATCTAGCCACCTTGAGACTCTCATCCTCTGTCACATTAGACCTCATACAAAGTTTTTGGAACTCCTCAGTATAAGTGTTCACATCTTGGTCTCTTTTCCTTAAACTCTATCTTTTCTTGTGTAACTAAATCTCATAATCATCTGGCATGTATGCTTCCTTCACTTTGGCAACCATTCCTTTCCAAGTTGAAATAGGCTGCTTGCCTTCCTTTTCCCTCTCTCTCTGAATGAATTTCCACCATGTCAAGGCAGAACCTCTTAGTCTTGATTTGGCCACCTTACCTTCTGTGCCTCAGTGACCCCATCACATTCAAAATGATTTTCCATACCCTCTATCCAATCCATGACTAGTTTAGCTTCCATTTTCCCACTAAATAGTGGTATGCCTTCAAGTTCCTTTCCACTCAAATCCTTCAATGCCTTCAAGAAGGGTTCTTCTTTCAAAATAGGGTCAGGTTCAGGGACCTTATCTTCCTCTGCAACCTCTTCTTTCTTTGGTATCCTTCCTTCAAATTGTACATCATTCAATGCTTGCTCAGGTTGGTCTATTCTCTCCTTCAATAGCCTATTTTCTTCCTCCTGCCCTTCAACCATCTTAGCCAACTCTGCATTTGTCACCATGATAGAAGAACCACTAGACTCAGTTTCAGACATACAATAGTCAATCCCAAATCTTTGACTTGCTCTAATACCAATCTGATAGGGAGGTTGGGTGAAACTTTCATAGTTTCATGCTCTATGTCTTGTTAGAAGACTTTCAAGGTGTTTTGCTCCATCACCTTAACCTATAGGTCCCCTTCTCATGTTTAGGTACCCCTAGTTCTCCTGGCCAACCCCACTATCAACACTTATTCAACCAACCAAGTCAAACTTGGTGCCAAAGCTCTAACTCTTCCTTAGCCTTTAATCTGCCCTAAAGACTAACATCACCTCAACTCTCCATTAGACATTGCAGGGGTATAGAGATGCCTTCAATAGTTTCCAACCATCCTCCTAGGGTTCTTGAAGGTTCACAACACTTCACCCTTTTCATTGCTTTCACAAACCCTCATCTAGGGTTAAAAAGGCTACTAGCCAAGAGCCCCATTTAGGCCTCCATCTCTGAGTAAACTGGTCTTTGCTCAAAAATATTCCAAGAACACCCCATTCTTTCTCTGATTTCCTTGGTTCAATTGCACAACTCTCAAAGATTTTTGGGGTTTTGGGCCTTTATCAACCATACAAAGCCAAATCTTGAAAATGGGCATAAACTAGGGTTTTAAGCCATTTTCTGGTTGCCTTCAATCTGTCAAGCCTTTTCACTCACCAAAAGATTTAGTGGAACCTCCTCCTACTTACTAGACCTTGGTAAGACCTTTCCCTACCTTCTCAAATAGGATATTTAGCAAGAAACAATCACCCCTGCAAGTTAAGTTCCTTGCACTCCTTGTCTTCCCTAGCCAGGCTCTTCCTGGCTCACTTATGGAAAGACTTCGCTGACAGCTCCCATGCTCACATCAACCTTAGAACCTACCATATGTACACACATGGAGTCTAGACACTATTCCCAAAAGGCCGTATAATTTGTACGGTGGGAAAGTGGCCTAGCACTCCATTCTTTCCTGACTGTCTGGTTCAGACCAGCAATAGGGTTAAAACAAGAATATTTACAACCAGTGATTAAAAATGAATGAAGGAACTAAATAATGACACACAAGCTTAGAAGACTAACAACACTACATCCTCCATACAAAATAGTATTAAATTCAATCCATTAAAGCTCTTCCTTGAAGCAAAATTAGAAAATGACTCACAAAACACTGTTTTACTTCCAATTCACAAAGTTTTCTCACAATGCTGAAGCTTCCAGCCCTGCTCTCAGGTCGAGGCACACCTTAAATAGGGTTCCTCAATCAGTTATCTTCTTTGGTTGGACTTATTCATGACCTAATGGCCAAAGTTACAAAATCCACTATGTTTTCCAACTTTTTTCCAAATGTTAGCAACCTAAGCAAGATGAGTTACTAAACTCATCCATCCTTTCACTTCTTATTCTACTAATCACAATAGATCAAGACTTATTCATAAACCTCAAATGCTAACTAAATGATCAACATGACCTCAAAATAACACATCAAAACAAAATTCAACCTAGACTGCTTAAGTGCCTAGTGTTTCCTAGGTGCTCCTGCACCATTATTGAAGCAAGCATTTCAAGAGGAGTTCAAACTCCTGCGGGATGATAGCAAGATTGTTGCGGAGATATACAATACCAAGAAAGGAAAGTAAGAGAGTGTGCAGACCTATAACCGAAGACTCAAAGACTTGTTGGGGAAATTAGAGGCACAACTGGCCGACGGGTTGAAGAAAAGATGGTTCATCAAGGGCTTGCTTCCATCTTTAAGAAAGAAAATGTAAGTTGTACCTCCTTCATCGTACGCTGAAGCATACAATTGGGAAATGAACATAGAAAGTGAAAATAAAACATCCTCCTGAGGGAAAAAGAAGACAGATGACGAGGATAGTACGGATGACAGCGACGGTGAATCCAAGACTATACAAGCACTCAGGAAAGATATGATGCAAATGATGAAAGAATTGAAGGCCAACAAAGAGAGTACGAGAGAAGCCAGAGAACTGTGGTGTATGAACTGCAATGGGGAAGGTCACACGAAGGCAAACTATCCCAAGAACTTATTTTGCAATATCTGCCAAGTGATGGGACATTCCATCAAGGAATTCCCATACAACTTTAAAGCTAGAAGTGCACAAGTACTCTTTGTGCAGGGAGAACCGTCGACACCTTTGAACACACCACCAAAGCCCCAATACAATAGCAATGCATCCCCTGGAGGTTACTGGAGCAATATAAGTCTAAGAAACATGATACAATACGATGCAAAAGGAAAGCCCATGATCCAATGTAGGAAGTGCAACGAATGGGGCCACTTCGCCAAGGACTGCCAGAACGGTCAAGGTCCGAGAGGGAGATTGTGTAAGTGGTGTGGACCAGGAAATCATGAAGATAATGAATTCTCTAAGAAAAAGGGTATCCACATGCTGGAAGTAGAAGATCAAGAGGTACTGGCGATCACCAAAGCACAAGCAAAAAAGGCCACTTACCTAGATCCATGTATAGAGAAACAAAGGATGAAGGAAGAAAAAACCAAAGTGGAACTAGCAATGGTGAAGGAAAACAAGGTACCTTTGGAGAAGCTAGGAACCTCTTGGTGGTCAGAGGCAGAAACCAACATCGTACGACAGGTACTGCAGACCATCGTACCAATCAAAGTAACTGACCTTCTCTAGATTGTCGTAGTTGGGACTAGCGATCACAAACATCGCCGTGGATGGCAAGCAACCGCGATTGGAGGAATGAAGGCAATAATTGGTACCGGAACCGCCACCATATGGTAAACAAAAAATTGACCCAATATTGCTCACGGCAAACATCGAGAAGATGCCAGTAGTCGTGCATATGGAGATTAGAGGAAATATCTTGACAAATACTATTGTCGATGGAGGATCGAGAGTCAACGTACTACCCGAAGACACATGGAAGAGTCTTGGGAAGCCTACACTTTGGCCGCCAACATTCCAACTAGTTGGCACTGATCAACATGGTATCAAGCCATTGGGAATGCTAATGGCGCAGAAGGTGACAATTGGGACACAATAGTTTTTGCTAAAAAAAATTGTCATCCCATTACAGAGGAAAGCGTATGATGCACTACTTGGGAGAGGATGGCTGATAGCGGTGAAGGAAAATCATAATTGGAAGAGGAACACACTCGATCGAGAATAATGGGTGGAAGTATCTCATCGACTTGAAGAACCAGGTCGTGAGCGAAGAATTGGCTTCCTCTAGATCTGAATTGGATGGAGGTGAGTCAGATGTGGAAGAAGGAAGGAAAGCTATGGAACTGAACACCGAAGGCGTACTTGAACTCGAGAATTGTTCAGAGGATGAGACAAGCTCGCTGAATGGCTTATTTCATTGGCAGATGGAAGACTATGAAGTGTTCCACTGAGAGTGTAACATAATACAAATCGGGGAAATCAAGGAAGAAGAGAAATAGGTAAGGCCCAACCAAGCACTTCTGGCCGAGTATGGAGAGTCCAAAGAAAGAGTATCAAAACTGGACAATACGTCAGTCCACAAGTCCGAGCAGGTACAAAATGAAAAAATTGTGTTAGAGTTAAAAAATGAAAAGTATGAAAAAATTTTAAAAATAGAAAAAAAGAAAAGAGATGAAGAGAGAGGAGATGAGAGAGAAAATAAACAAAATTTTAAAAAATTGAAAATAGAAAAGTTACAAGTTACAAGAAATCAAAAAATGAAGGAGAATAAAATAATATATGAAGAAAAACAAGGCAGATGGAGGAGAGAGGAGAGAGAAGATAAAAATAAAAGAAATATGGAAAGGAAATTAAGATAAATTGAAGAGAGGAAAAATTAAAAAAGGGAAAAAATAAAAGAATTAAAAAAATAAAAGTATTGCATGGAGTCGGGAAAAATAAAAGAAGTGGAGAAATAGAAAAATTACAAGGGAAGGCAAAATAAAGTCAGAAAGGGCGGGGGCCCTAGTTCGGTTGGCTAAGTAATTCAGTTGCGGCTTGGCTGGTCACGAGTTCTAGTCTCCCCCATCCCGTGGTACCAGAGGGCGTGTTGCACCAGCGCCGCCGGTCACGTTAAAAAGTTTACCAGGCGCACTGCAGTTTATACGGGGTCGTGCTACCTGATTTCTGCAGTCTAAAATAAATAAATAAAGTTAAAAAAAAAATTAAGGACTAAATGTTGTACGGCAAAGGAAGGAGGAGTTCAACGGAACTTAAAAGATATAAATAAGGAAGGACGAAAAATCAAAATTAGTGGAGTACGGTCGAGTAAAGCAATTGCTGAGAGAATAAAAGTTCGACAGGAGAGCATAATCGCACAATCATCCTTAGGCAGCCAGAGTTTGCCAGCAATCCGAAACTGCCTAGAATCCAGAAAGGAGAGAGAAATCGTATGACGCCTAAAGGGTCTGGGTAAGGCACCAAAGTCGTACGGACTTCCGTATGGAAATACAGAGAACACACTTCAACAAGTGGACATACGACACTGTAGAACACAAGGTCGAACTCTTGAAAATGGCGAGGGCAGTGAGAAGATATACATCGTACGACATCCATAGGGTTCCTACATCGTACGAACTTCACAAATTATTCAGGTTGTATGGCATTCACAGGAGTTTTCCATCGTACGACATTCACAAGAGTTTTCCATTGTATGACATCCTCCAGGTGCTCAGAACATACGACCCAACAAGGATAGAGTTTGACTAGATAGGAGTATTATGCGACTTCACAAGCCAAGGTTTCAAGTTGTACGACATTCAAAGTATCTTGAAGTCGTACGACATCCAGAGTATCTTCAAATCGTACGACATTTAGCATCTCTCCAAATTGTACGATATTCAACATTTATTCAAATCATATCACTTGAAGACAAAAGGACCGTATGAAACTTAAAAGCTAGAAAGGTCATACGAATTTGCCCAAGGATTTGCATACAGAATATTATAGGACCATTCCTAGGAATTAAGAAGGTCATACAGTGGAGAAATAATAAGGAGGTAGTACGGATTAAGGAGGTCGTATGGATCAAGGAGAAAGTTGTACGTACTAAGCAACTAAAGACCGTACCAGGTATTGAAGTTTTTAAAAGGTAGGTCATACCAAGCATCGACTTGGAGAAAGTAAAGTCTAAAAATAATGCAAAATCTGTATTTTTCGGCTTCATCAGCACTATTTGGAACCTGTGGAAAAATCATGAAAATGAGGTGCACGATGCAGTTTCGAGTGGTTTCAGAAGTGTTAAATTGGTCTTGGCCCGCGAGGGGCGTTGCCCCTTGACCCCATTGGGGGTGCTGGCCCTCAACCCCACTGGGGGTGTTGCCCCTAAACCCCCATCAGATTTATTAGAATTGTCAAATTGCAATACAACCAACCATCATAGTATAGTTACAAGAGCAGTTGGCAACTTACAAAATGAGAGTGGCAGCTCTTAAGGAGGAATTGGCAGAGAGGGACAGAGTATTGGGTCAATTGATAGAGAAAGATACCCAAGTGGCCGATGCACGACTTTCAACACAGAAGGAGAATCAATTACAAGAAAAGGGCGAGGAGTTGGTATTTTTTGTTTTCAGTCGTATGGAAGATGACTACTTTGTGGAAGGGATGATGTAGATAGCCATGTTAATAAATAATTATATTGTGATCGACCGTACTAATTAAATAAATGTTGTAGTCGGTCGTAATGGGAATAGATAATAATAGTTTAACTAAGACATGCACATTTTAAAGTAAAAGTTGGATTAGTTGTCGGGCAGGGAGTTAGGAAGAGTTGCCAATAGTTGATATCTCAACCAACCTCAGCCATCTATATATGTATCGTGTCATTTACAGTAGTCGGGGGAACAATTGCTATGTATTGTTGAGATACTTCATGAAATCAATTAATCCATTGTGCTGTGCAATTACTCTTACGATTGTTTTATGATTCAAATGTGATTCATATTCTAGTACGTGCATTATGTTTGTGAATTATTCTCGTTTACTCTCGTAGTACGTTGAACACTACCCAATGAGTAAAAAAATTAAATATAAAAAAACATTACCGAAATGAAACCAATAGACTTACGAAAAAACATAATAATAAAATGGTATATTGGAGTCATTAATCAGAGGTTGGGTAAAATGGTATATAGTACGTACCACCCCCATAGTAACTGTGTTTGTATCTATGCGATTCAAATTGTAATCGATTAACAACTCTTCCCTTGCAGTTATTGATTTTATCGCACATACAAATACATGGTTTCCCTCGTGCGCCTCGAATATGCAATTAGGTTGCTTATTTGTTGACCCAAGTCATGTACTGTTTATAAACCCTGCAATATTCCCTAATGCTTTTGGCCTTCCGTCAATTTACATAGCGACTCCTTTATTTTGATCCTTATCTTTTAGTTGTATATAATTTTCTAACAATGCATACTTATGCATACTTTGTGTATATCGAACCAGCTGCATCCAATTTTTGTAACTGTAATAGGGTCTGACATAATCCATCAATTCAGTAACTTTTTCGTAACAGACCTTTATGTCGTCCATGCAAAATAGGCCCAAACCATGTAATGACAATGGTGTTATGCGATATATCCTCTCGTTGACACAAAAATCAGTGTTTATTGGAGGAAGTTCCTTGGGTACCCATTGTTTCTGTAGATGTTTGTACCTCAAGGGCACCTCAATGTCGCCTATGCTCTCATCATCATAAGAACATGACCCCCCTTCAACAAGAAAAAATTCCATGCATTTACAAAATTTTCTTCTAATATTTTTACCTCTAGTTGATCTCCCTCTTTTAGACCTACTACATGTCTCGCTTTCCTCTTCTCTTCCTGAATTTCCCTCGCTCGAGGAAGACAGATTTGAAAAATACCTATTTGGTGGTACCTACACTCATAAGGATGTTGGATGAATTTCTTTCATGGTGATGTGATCCCAAGGTGACATTATGATTAATCTATCATTTCATCGTTAGAATTTGATAGGTTATAAGGTAATCAAGTCTTGATAGATTGCAAGTTATTGTTACTACCGTCCAAATGTGCCCATCACAAATCAAATCAATGTATGAAGGAGGTTGTCCCTTGCAATTAACGACTTTAAAATGTCATTATTTTACAACCTAACACAAACATGGAGTTTGGGAGATGCAGTTCACAGTAGTTGAGGCTATGGAAGCCTAAACAACCTAGACTCAGTGATGAATTTTCCTACATGAACAATGTATGGAAATGTTCCAAGGATTTTTGCATGACAATTGAGGGGCAAAGGTAATGAATGATAGTCATTATCAGTCGCATAGTCTCATAGTCTCACAGTCTTAATCCGGGTTATTTGATTTACTAGACTTCTACTTAACGTTTTAACTCCCAAACTTTGTAACAAGTGTTAAATGTGACTATGGTCCACCAGTTACACAACCAAGGCCTCAAATGTATTCTCTAATTGTAATCAAATGAATTTTTCTCTTCATTCAAGTAAATAAACTTGAAGGGAAACACCACCAAGTGGTTTATTGGACACCTACATGACTAAAAATAGCAGTAAATTTACATTTAATGCAAATTTAATGCAAATTTCCATTGAAATTTTATGTAGTGTGCAAAAGAATGGTTTCACCATACATAATATTTTGGTTTAAGTTGTCTTGAAAAAGATGAATTAGAACACTAATAGACATAATTCAAGTGCACGTGTGAGGTGGTTCAGTTGTCCACTGATAAACTCCATATGTCTAAGTGGTTAATGGGGAGGGAGTGTGTACTAGGCTTGGTTAAGTCATCATAAGTTTATGCTTTGGCAATAAAAATTGTTTAAGTCATCTTAAATCTTCCTATGTCTAATTGCTAGGAGACTTTTGGTATGTTTTAAGGTAGGATGAGTGGTTGCATCAATGTTCTAGTTCTCTATGAGAAGGTTTCAACATCTTCAAATAGTGAAAGTTAGTGCTCATAGTCATTTGAAACAACAACATTTTGATTATGTATGATGGTAGGATTTGATAACTTAAAAGAATTGGCTACCCAACAAACTTAAAGTTAAAAGAAACTTTTTTAGTTTAAGGGGTTAGCACTTTCTTTCATCTTTGCATATTGGTTTGATGCTTCAAATGATGCATTTCTTATCCCACTTCTATCATATTTTATTCCCATCCCATTGCAAAGCAAAAAGGTTAAACATTTAGCAATTTTCCATTATTATCTTTGAAGTTGTTGGCCTTGCATACTTGTTTTGTTGAGTCACAAGTTTGCATGATAAGAAAGGAAGAATGAAATTTTAAATTTTAAATGCTGCTAAGACCCTATCTTTGAGTTGCTCCACTTTTGTGCCCAAGCAACCATTTTTTTTTTTTTGTTAATGGGGGTCAATAATATGTTCTACAATCAATGGAAGACGACTCCATGTGATACAGGCATAGCTCATTGGGGAGTCTCTGGTGCAGGAGCACCTACACCTTATGTTCAAAACTGGAGCATTATAGGTTGATCATAGAAGTGTCTAGGGAGGTTTTCAAAGTTGTTTGATGTTTTAATAAGGTCTAAAAGACCATTTATTGTTTCATTGATCCATATTGTAAACAATATCAAATATGTGAAGAAATTGTCAATGATGGCCAAATATTATCAAAGTAGGTAGAATAGGTTTTCTTGCAGGGATTCATGTATTCAGGGTGAATAAGGTCTAACAAGACCATTTTCAATGTGTTTAGGGTGCTTGCAAGTCATCTAATTGATAATGTAAAAAGTTGCAATTGTTGACATTAAAAGTTGTCAAAATTGCAATTTTGCAAAATAATGGGTTGTTAAGTGTTTGTAAGTCAGTTATGGACATTGGTTGAAGGTATTTAGGGTCTAAGATGATTTAAAAGTCCTTCCAAGACCTTAGAAAATGTTGTTGGAGGACTTGATACCAAAATTTCATATCAAATACCACGTTCTTGAAGTAATTTTATGTGTTTTTACTATTTTTCTGAAGTTCTTTTGTGTTGTACGGATCCGTACAAGCTTGAAATGCTCTGAGATTATTTGTGTAGATAAATATATGTGTTCCCTTTCATTTTCATTTGTTTTGAAGTGCTAAATCACTATTTTGTGGGAGAAAACAATCAAATATAGGGACTGCCCTGTTTTGTCTGTGTAAGTGTTTGAAGGCTGAAAACAAATGACATCCACCAATCCACCCACTATCTTGGAACTGTAACTTGGTGGATTGGTGTGCAACATGGTAGGATAGAGGTTCATTGCATTTAGGGTTCTGTTAAATCAAGAAAATTGGCATTGAAGTGATGCCCTAGGGCTGACAGGGGCAATTTTCTTGTGAATTTGTGGTTGTTAAGTCAGGGTTTATCAATTTGATGGATGGAACAGTATGAATGAAGGTTTTTTTTTCCTATTTCAAGATGATTTTAATGTGTTGAAGAGAATAGTTGAGTTAGGGAGGTCGGGTATATGATGTTTCTCTAAAACCCTAGTGTATTGAGGGAAAATGGAGGGTTTTGTAGAACAGTGATAAAAGGGCCATGGCTTAGCCCAACAATGGTGAAAAATAAATTAAGCTCAACCCCATGGAAATTCATCTATAATCTAATTCCTACCAACATTTTTTTAGATTTAGCTATATAGTTTTAGATTTATGTGACAAAATGGTTTTATCTATATCTATATAGGTTATATTCACTTGAGAAACTGTAATTTCTCATCATAATAGTTGAAATCTTAGAAGAACAACATGGGATTTCAATCCCATTTGGAAGTAGGTATGTATGTAGTCCTTGGACAAAGGATTCCCCTATGACCCATGTTCGTATGGGAAGGGTTTGGGAAAAGCTGCAAAGTTTGAAGTGTTCCTAAATTTGATCAATCCTTCTTCAATATGTTTCAACTAGAGGTTGAATTATGCATTAGATGGTTGTGAACTCATCTTTCCAATTAATATGTTCCCACTATGTAGATTTGAGTCAATGAAAGGCAACCTATCATCACCAAGCTTGCCTACTTTGAGATTTGTGGTATTTAGCTTTTCAAAGTCTATTCAAATCTTGAATGAACTTCTAGAGGCTTTGTCATTGTGGTTTGCCTTGATGTGAATGTGTGAAAATGCCTCCAAACCTGTCTAAACTAGAATAATCAAAGTTTGTGTGTTAAAAAATATGACCTTATGTCTTGAATCAATGACAAGTAAAAGAGGATATAAGTTAGCCTCAAGAGCTATTAAGGTCTATTATTCTAATAAATAGGGTCATGATAAAATTGACCATGACTTGGCTATCACAAAGTTAACAAAACTTGCTAACTTTGTATTCAACTATAATGAGGTATTTAGTCATTATGATTTGATGGGTGAGAAACTCTTAATAGGTACTAAAGATCTACCTACATATATACTTGAACTTATGTTGAGATTAAGATGGAGTTCCTTATGACCACCTTTCCTAACAATAGGTAATTAATAGCAAGTATATTGAATATGGTGGATATATGTATGGTGGATACATGTATGCTAAGCTTTATGATTAGCAATACACAAAATGTGATATACTCAAAAGTAGAGTATTTTGTAATATTACATTTATGGATTTAACTTATGTCTACTAACTAATGTATTTTTCAAATAATAATTGAATGCAGTAAATGGCCTTTGAGACCACTTTATAAGCTTGTATTTATGTATGTGGCCAAATAGAGGTGAACTCATGTGGGTTCAATATTTTACTTGTGATATGGATTTTGATCCCAAGACCTATAGGACCATTATATAGTTTAGTGGATCCATTAGGGGTATTGTAATCAAATTAACTAGCCTAGGGTGTAAACCCTTCAAATAATATGCATTAGATCAACATTTTGATACTTTCTAAGTGTCACAATGTTGAACCAAGATTGATATAGGACTTGACTTCTTAGCATCACAAGTAGGGTTGAGAAAGGGACTCTACAAGGGAATTTCAATCCTGATCAATGGTAGAGGCATCTATAGCTCTAAGTGGGCAGGTTAGTAGCTATGTTTTGATCCATCTACAGAGTTGAAGACTACAAAAATTTCTTGGGCATGCATGCTATTCAAGGTATGGCTGAATACAACTATTTTATTTTTTTTGTCTTATCTTATACCATTTTACGAGAATGGGGGTGCTAATGTACGAGAAGATCTTTGGAAAAGCATGAAAATTGCAGGTTAAAGAGAATGGGGGTGCCAATATAAAAGATATAAATCACTTACAGTACTCATTGTCCCTTGGTCATCGATTTTCCCTTCTTGAGTGCCCTCAACCTCGTCACTTTGGCTTTCCTCCTACCATGTTTTTCCAGTTAGGGTCTCTATGCACTAAGCTATGTGGTGCTCCTATGTGCGTGGGGCCAAAAATCAAAATAACATGTGAAATTCAAATTAATATGTAGGATTTTCACTCAAATCTTTTCCTCGCTGGTATTGACCTTTCACTTCTCCAATTTGATGAGCTACAGCCTAAAAATAAGGTTTCGACGAAGGTTTTAGAGTATGCTAATTAAAATGAGAATTATGGTGCCATTTAGGTTTTAATATTCTACATAGTTAAGTATATATTAGCTATATTTTACATAATAAATAATATAATTATTAATTATATATTATATTCTTTAACAAAATTATTAAATACATATAAAATTATTATAATTAATAATTAATAATAAGTATATTTTTATATAATACAAAATACAATTAATATAATATATATTTAATATAATAGTAATATTAGATTAAATTATATATAATATAATTATATTTATTATTATATAATAGTATATATAGGCTTTTACCTAATATTTTAGAGGATATTACCATTACACTATAGCTGGTTTACAATTAAATGGCAGTTGAAACTTGTTTTCCAACGACACAATAGTGGTTTCCAGGCATGAGATTTGTTTCAAGCTCAAATCTCACAATATATGTAGCCTATTAGATAATACAAAGAGAGAAACTAAAAAGATAGAGAATGAGAGAAAGAGATGAACTTAGATAGATAGAGAGAGAGAGCATGAGAGAGATAAATATAAGAGATACAAAGGAAAAGAGAGAGAGGGAAAAGAGAAACTAAATTTTGATTGGTTGTTTCATGTCAACAATCCAAGGATGGCATGTGTCCTTGGGGAGTTATGGTCAAGGTAGCATGCCATTTGATTAAAGATATGATAATTCTGATAATTCTCCTTTAAGACCTCTTCAATGTACCCATTGCACACTTGGGACAGATATGGAGGAGAGAAAGAGAAAAAGAGAAGGGAGAGGGAGATAGAGATAAGGATCGACAGAAGGTCGAGAGAGCAAGAAGAGAGATCAAAGATGAGATCAGATCAGGAACAAGAGCAAAGAAGAAATAAAGACGAAAGATCAAGACAGATCAAGATCGAGACAAGACAAAAAGATCCGTCAGTTTTCTGAGATAGATATAAGAGAGAGATATGTAGAGATATAGAGGAATAAAGAGGGACAAAAGAAAGGTGAGATAGTGGGGTAGATAGAGAAAAATCCTAAATAAAAGAAAAAGAGAGAAAGAGTAGATAAACATAGATGGAGATAAAAGTCCACATAAAAAAGAGATAGGGAGATAAGATAAATAGAGGGAAGAAAATCTAGAGAGGGAGATAATAACAAACATACAAATAGAAAGGGAGACAAGGAGATAGAGAGGGGTAGAGAGATAAAGAGATAAGGATGAATAGATAGAGATATAGGGAGAGTGATTGATATCTCCCTGTGCCTCTTGCTCTATCTCCCACTATCTATGTCCTCCCTATCTGTGAGCTATCTCCCTCTGCCTCTCGGTACTCATTCTCCCTCCATCTCTCTCACATATCCGTCTATTTCTTTCCATCTCCCCTCCTCTATCCTTATCTTTCTCTATCCGGTCTCTATCTCTTTCATCCCCTCTATCTCTCTATCCACCCTTCCATGTATCTTCCTCCCTCTATATATATTGGGCCTATCTATCCCTCTCTCCCTATCTTCTTCTTTCTCTCCCTCTACATATCCTCTCCCTCTCCCCTCTTCTTTCTCTCCTTTTCTGCCTCATCTATCTCCTCTATTCTCTCTCTTCCTCTTCAGCCCTGTCTCTCTCCCTCTTCTCTGTCTCATCCTCTGCTACATCTGTCCTTTCTGTCCTCCCTCTCTGTCTCACACTCTCCATCTCTTGCTTCCTGTCTATCCGTCTCTGTCATCTCTTTTAAACATATTTACATGTCTCAAATATATATATTTTATGTCTCTGTCATAACTTATACAAATCATCTCTATCTCCCCATACTCATTTCTCCCTTTCTCTATTTCTCCTTATTTCTCTCTCCCTCTCTCCATCTCTATATACTTATAGCTAATTCTTTTTGTTTGTCTATCTTTTTGTCTCTCTCTCTCCCTCTCCTCTCTCTATATCTCTTTATATCTCTATCTCTCTGTCACTCTATCTCACCATCTATATCTCTTTATCTCTTCATCTCCCTCTCCCTCTATATCTCTCTATCCTGTCCTCACTATCTCTCCATCTTTTTATCCCTATCTCTATATTTATCTCTCGCTCTACCTATATCTCTCTATCTATTTTTCTCCCTCTTCCTCTCTCAATCTATCTTCATATCTACCTCTATTTTCCTCTCCCCCCCTTTATCTCTATACATGTCTCCCTCTCTCTATCCATCCATCTATCTCCCTCTCTATCCCTCTTTATATATTTATCTCTTCCATCTCTATCTATCCCTCTCTCCTCTCTCTCTCTTTATCTCTCCCTATCCTTCTCTCCTCTCCTCCTCTCCATATCCCCCTCCTTCTACATATCCATCTCTATCTCTATCTTCCTCTTCCTCTCTATCTCCTTACCCCTCTATCTCTCACTCTTACCCACTCTATCTCTCCCTCTTTCTATCGCTACCTCTCCATCTCTCTCTCTCCCTCCCTCCTTATTGCAAGCATAACATGATCCTGTTGGTAATGGAGCTTGATCATCTTCCTAATTCAAAGGTTTAATTTCAATCATGTTTGGATCCTTGTAAGTGGATGCATAGTTTATTTAAAGCTATGATATCTCCATTGAGACCTTTGTTGCACAAACAACATCATTTGCTAAATGTCCTACCAATTGACCTCATGTACTGTATAAATGTATACAAAAAAAAGACCAAAATTTATCCTAATTGAAATTCCACACTTTTTTGGCGTACCCATTGCACACTAAGGTGTGATTGCTAGTTAAGTTTGATTTGTATGTTTTATTTTAGAACTAGAATGGTAGAGATAGGATAGAATAATACCATTGGTTGAAAAGTCATTGCAAGAACCTTAAATTCATACCTTAAACCTACAAGATAAACCTTATAATCAAAACAAAAATCTAACACTTAAAACTAAAAACTATTGTATTTTGTGATAAAACAACCTTGTTTGACCTTAGTAAAGATGACTTATCTACTTGTTACATGATTAGGGCATAGTATTTGATGGGACCTACAATAAAACCCTTATGAATACAATGGGGGGTTTGTAGAAAGAGAAGACTATGTATGTGGTATTTCTAAAGTGGTACTTGGTTCAATTATGTGATGGTCAAGTAACACAAATCAATGCAAGATGATATCATTGGATGAGTATTAGTTGGCTAGTATATTATTACTAGATCAATCAAGAGAAAATTGATAGCTAAGTACTTGAATTTTATTTTATTGACACTTGATAAATGCAAGATTATAGAGGTATTATGTTTCTCAATTGAAGTAAAGAAAGTGGTTGACATGGAAGTAAAATATTTTAGAAACTCATAAATGATACATATATAGATATATCTTCTTTATATTATCCTTGTAATTAGTTATGTATCTTCAAATATAAAAAATTAAAAGGAATCCAATGTGTATCATCTAATAATAACTTATAGAAAATATCAAAAAGATCAATAATAAAAAAATATATATTAACTAAGAAGCCATGCAAGCATACAATAGTATATGTTGGTAAAACTATAATATATACAAGAAAGCAATATATGCATACAATGTCACATGTTAGTAATACAAAATACATGTACAAGAAAGCTATATAGGAACATAAAAAAATCATAATATAATCAGTCCTCTCAACTAGGATGGAAGAGTTGATGGCCTTTTGATTATTGAGTAGATAGAGAGACAAGTGATGATTTTTTATTTTGAACCTACTAACTTGAACTCCTCTCTAAATTTTTGGAGCTCCACATAATATAATAAAAATTTATAAATTAATATAGAAAAAAATAATTATACAATGATATATAAGGGAATAATCACTTACCACCATTTGATAATTAGGAACAATATATGAAAGAGACAAAGAATAAGGCAACTTGTATTATTAGGAAGGACGAGATGCCTTTATATAGCATGAAATCATGTTTGAGTCTCGAAACCCTCCCATATCGTCAATGCATGCATCTAGGCTAACCATGTCAAGTTTCACTCCATACAAGCACAAATTGAAAAAAAATCAACGTTAGCCCCATTCACATGTCACTATGCGGGGTCAACATGAGGAAACGCTAATTTTTTGGGAATGAAATAACCAAAGATATGATCAAAGAATATCTAATCATAAATTGTCGTAGAGTAATTAGGATTTGATCGTATGTAAATTTCTAGGAGAGCTACAATAGTTGTAACATCATGAATTAACAACATTAAAAAGTACATCATGAATTAATTATGTAATGGCATAAAAATTAAAAACATCATGAATTAATTATGTAACCATATAAGTCAAATATAATTCTATCAATAAATCAATATCAAATAGATAATATAATTGCATAACTCATACATTTCAATGTCATTGGTCTTCTTCTTCATCCAACTCTTTGTCTGTACATCCAATCCAGATTCGACATTGTAAGGATTGGTCATATCATCATCGTTGTCATTGATATTAGTTTCGATAATTTCATCATCCACACGGATATCATATTCATGAACATTAACCCCTACATCATCATGATCTAGTTCCTCTTCTTCGACATCTTCGTCAGGTACATCATCAACTAAATGTTGATCTTGATCATCATCTACATCATCTTCTAGTTCTTCGGTATCTTCTTCTTCTTCCACCACATTATAATTTACCGGCCTTCCTCTTGGATCATGTATAACAACAAATGACCAACCCAGTTTACCTAGAACCTCTAAGTAAAATACCTACTCACATTGTCTTGGAAAAACATAGGGCTCATTTCTAGCTTGCTCAATCGACCTTGTATTAACCATGGTAAATCCATTATCATGTTCAATAACAATTCTCTTGGGATCATTTTCATTCAATCGTAGCCTGTACCATTGGACAATGAACAAAACTAATTTGAAGGACTTAAAATTCACACTCAAGTATATCATCCAAAATCCCATAGTATCGATTTTCTGAGACTTCTATATGTATGTTTCTCTTAGATGAAACATTAGTCACTTGAAAGACTGTAGTTATCCCAAAATCACAAGTTTTATTTGTGTCATCCAACTTTTTGATATGAAATTTATGACCATTGCATCACATAGCCTTGTGGTGTTTCACTTGCAATATGTCAAACGTGTAAAAATCATTGCATCGTCAGTTGATAAACATATTTATTCTTGGCTGAATGTATGCAAACAAAAAAAACTCAACATATATATACAACAATATAATTGAAAATAATTAAATAATATGGGTGATTAATATATTTATACGTACCTGTTTATCTCTTAAACCATATGCTTAATCAATTTCCCTTGGTGTAATATTTGAATCTCCATTATGATGATCTTCTTAACCAATGAAGCCACACCTTCCCATGTTAATGCGCAACCGGATTGTTGACATCATTCAATCCATACAATCATCCAATCAAGATTTTTGTGACGTGCAAATTTAGTGCATCCCACTCTCGACCAACTGTATAAAAAAAAATGAAATTCACAAACGATGTATAATTAGTTAATTACCATGGTATATGACTAATTTTCTGGAGTAATACAATACCAATAATTTTCTATTAGTGTGTGGAATATTCTTTCATTTGGACTAGTTCTCTGTTGTTTCTTTTCAAGCAATTGAAGGCAATGTAAAATGTATTTTAATTAATCTCCATGACCATCTTATAATTACCTCTCACTTTCCTCAATCTACCTTTCCCCATCAGGTACTCCCCTTCAAATTTGTTAATGGAGTTGGGATCCCAAATGAGATCTATATGGATTTTTGCTGCGAACATAGGAAGATATTCAGTAATGTACACCATGGTCTGGTATACCATATATCCCTCCACCATAGAACCCTCAAGATGTGCTCTTTTTCTAACCAAAGCCTTCAAAAATTTCAAGTGCCTCTCAACCATCCACATTGACCTTGTGTGTACAGGTCCACACAATTCAATCTCCTCAACTTGGTGTATGAGGTAGTTCTCTTGTGCATTGAAAAATGTCGAAGGTAGACACTTTTGCATTTCACACATTAGACAAGGAATTTTTCTCCTCCAATAATTTATATCTTCTTTATGGATTTATTTAGATGACAACCATCTACAAGTGATTCAAGGCACAAATATATTAACGAGATTTAACAAAAATATACAATATATTACATAACAAGTAAAACAAATGGAAAATATAAGTTCTATACAACGAATTGAACAAATATTGCTACTTACCTCATGTATTTTCCAAGATCATATATAACTTGCTTGACATTGTTGTCGAAGTTGTCTAGGAGAGATAGAGGTAGACCGTACTGCAACAATTATAAAATGATCTTTTCATTATTTTTCTAAAACTAGTAAACATAATACACTGAAAAGTACATGCAATATACAAATATATATAAAATATACCAGAATAATTACTTTAATGAAGGTACGCCAATCATGCATTTTCATCCTTGATCCAAATTCACCTTTCTTTGTTATGATATTGTTTATGTTCACAACAAATCCTATGGGAAATCAAATTTTTTGTATGAATTATTTTATAGCATTGCTTTGTTGCTCCATTAATAACCAAGGAAGGGTGCTTATATTAATTTGGTCTCCATCGCTATTTATTTGAATGACATTTTTCATTGCATGATTGGCTTCTTGAATGTCACTGCAAATTTTGACAATTTTTTCTTTGTCATGCCCTCCATCCAATATTTTCCATAATGTTTATGTTATATTCTTTCGGATATGCATTGTATCAAATAAATGCACAATTTGTAGCTGCTCATATTAGGGAAACCTACTAAATTGTCTGGGATAACTTTTCAGTCACTGTGGAATCTGCGAGCCATTAATGCCTTGATGACCTTCATGAAACATATAAGTTAAACAAATTAACAATGCCAATCATTGTCAATTACAGCATGAGTAAACAAAACACAATATAAAAATATAAAATCCAAACACATCATATATGATAGATAAACAATTTGATCTGATGTATAACCTTGACGATTAATTCTATTATATTCCAACTTCCATAAGCGAGGTGTCATTCTTCGTGATTTTGATGTAGTCTCTTCTTTCCCATTGAAAAGATGTTTTTCAATAGTTTGATACTTATTATTTTTGTGGAGGAAGTGCCTATACTCATCAAACACTTGCTTTCATAAACTTGTTGAACAACGATATTTCATCTTTGGACCACAAACTGGACATGCAAATTTTTCCCTTTGTTTGAAGACCTGCAAGATCATATATAATTGAATTAAATATGTCAATTTTTATAATTATATATAATGAATAGATTATTTAAAAAACATGCATGATATCTACTTCATAAAATTAAATATCGTTAAAGTGCAGTCGAATGTTATAACATACCACAAAAATGTGTTAGCCCTAGGGCATCATGATTTGTCCATACAAGCATTGCATGGAATTGAAATTGTCTTTGTCCTAATTGTCTAGAGATGTCATACATAGTGACGCCATTCCATAACTTTAGTCACTTGTCGATAAGAGGCTTGATATATACATTCATATCTTTAACTTGGTACTTACCTAGTTGAATGAACATAAACATTATATAATTATTATAACCATTTTACTACAATATATATAAATTATTGTACATGACTCTTAAATGAAAAAAATATAAGTCATTATGCAACAAATAAGACAAATGAGATGCTACTACGTTAAAGAAAATTGATGTAAACAAATACCGGAACGATCATTGCCAACATTATGTGCTCCCTCTTTATTGAATCCATGGAGGAATGTTATTGTTAATAACAAAAATAGGCCACACGAGTAAATAGATCTCAGCTCTCCAAATGGATTGACACCGTCCGCTCCCAATGAAAGCCTAAGATTACAAGGTTCCTCTTTAAAGTGTGGCCATTTTTCCTCCATGTCCCTAAATGTAGGGTGCAAGAATTCAAAGAATGGTCATCAATCCACTTCTAAATTCCATTCATGGTAATCCATGTAAATTGCACTAAGATTTCACACCTAAATAATCGTTGCATATGTGGAATAATGGGAATATAACGAAGAATCTTGCGAGGCACCTTTTTTGTTAGTCGATCTATTTCAATATCTACTGATATGACATTCCAGGCATTCTGTTGCAAATTCATGTTGTTTATGATATATAATATGATCATTGGGACATGCATATATTGCTTGATACTCCATTCCAATATCTTTCATAATGGCAGATAAATCTCAGTATGAGGGAGGTAAAATATTTGATGGTGGTAACAAAAATTCACCTATCAATCTACAACAAAAAAATAATTTGTTAATATAAAGAATATTAATGGTACATATTTCATCCTTTATTTACTAGTGATGAACTAACAACAAAAATAGATGAAAAAAGATGATGACATACCTTAACATCCATGAGATTGCTATGTTGGATAAACCATTCATAACCTTCAAGTTCACCACCAACAATACTGAGAAGAGTTTTTTGGGAGCCTTCATAAAGGGGCTCATATGCCTTCTCAAGTACAAGTAAATCATGAACATCATCAAATTCATCTCGATCATCATGATTAGTTGCGCCACTAAATGTGTCATGGATCAATGTATTTGTACCATCATCTTCAACTATTTTTTCTAGCGCGTGATCATCTTTCTTCCATAGGATCATTAACTTCATCTTCGATATTCACAGCTCCATGTTCATCCACTTGCAAAACCACATTCTCTAGGCCATGATAATCCATATCATGTGCCCTAGGGTGCCTCACCTTTATAATAATGATAGACACAAATAAACCATGATCATGATCAAGTGATTTTTTATATATATAAAAATGTTAAAACGATATAAACATTTACAAATTCAATCAATATAAAGACATATAATGAACAACTTACCAATGGATGATAATCATGCCCTCCTTCAACATGACCATGCTGCCTACATTGTTTCTCAGCTGTTGTGATTAAAAGTCTTCTCGTCTTTAAGCCCTTGAAATTATTGCAAGGACAATAACATTTCCCATCACCCTTTCTTTTCAATCTAGCCCACAATCTATCAAGTGTCTCTTCATTTTGTTCTGCACTAATATTATCTGACATGATTTTTCTTTACCAAGCTTGAATATTTAGATCTTCAAAAAATATCAAACTCACACTCCAATAATTTTTAATCATAGACAGGTAACAAAATCTAATAATTATGATATTTTGCACCAAAAAAATTTGGCCTATTCGCAAGTAGGGAAAATTCGTAAGTATAGCATGAAAACACTGTCGCAAGTATAGATAAATTGTCGAACTCACTTGTATTTATTAATATTTATGCCCGATGTTTGTCGAAAAAGCGACGAAAAATTACGTTTGTCAAAATTTTGACGAACATCGGACACAAATTTTAAAAAAATTGAAAATTTCACATTAAATACACATGTACTCGACGATTCATCTAATTATACATCTTTCGTCAGAAATTTTCATCGTATTTTGTAGTCAAATGAGTTAGTGCCTTGAAGACTCTTTGTCTTGGTAGGTTTTCACAAATCGGTATGTATTATTTCCAAAGGTCTTGTGGAAGAATACTCATTGGTCTTGAACCTTATCTTCTTGTCTACTTCCCAATCTGACATTCTTTACACATGGTGCTTGCAAGATTGAAAATCTTGGCATATCCCTTACTACTTGCATGGATCTGATCTTCAAGGTTATCAAAATTGGTGTGTCCCATCATCTTGTGCCACATCCAACATTCATTTTTCTATCCTAAAATATGTTGCAAGGTGTGTTCCCTTGGTCTCCTTGTGCTATGCAACACAAATCTCAGGTTCGTGACATGGCTTAACCACCTCTCATGGATTCATTAACTATGGTGGTTGTATCAAGCATTAACAAGTTGATCTTTTGGTGCAACAAAAACCATCTATGCAACACTTGGTATAAGATCTTGGGTCATAGGTTCAAACCCCTCGCTTGCGCTGGGGGGTTGTTGCAAGGTGTGTGTTCTTGATCTCCTTGTGTTATGCATCACAACACTTGGGTTTGTGGCATGGATTAACCACCTCTCATGGATTCCTTAACTATTGTGGTTGTATCAAGAATTAACAGGTTGATCTTTTGGTGCAACGACAACCATCTGTGCAACATAAGACAACTTATTCCATTAACACCCTTTAGATTATACAAGTTTTTTTTTGTCCTAGCTCCTTTAGCCACCAATTTTCTAGAATTTTCTCTTCTAATTTCACACCCTTGATCGTGAAATATAAGATTGTATCCTTTGTTGCATATCAGTAATAATATTATGCTTGGGACCTTCAACATAGAGAACATTTTTTGTCGTGTATTTTCCATCAATACTTATTGTGTCCTTTCCATAGATTTTTGTTGATGAATTATCTCCAAACATGACTGATCTACCATTCCACTTAACTAGGTTGATGAATTTTCTTTTGTCACATATCATGTGACTAGAACATCCATTATCTATCACCTAGGGATTTGTTTGTCCTTGAGCATGAAATGATGTTAGAACAACCATTGAATTTTCGACCTCATTTATTTTTTCCTTTATTTTCTCAACAATATCTACCTTTTGAATTTCTGATTTTGCTAAATCACTTCTGCAATATTTTTCTATATGTCCAACATTGTTGCAGATTTGACATGCTACATTGACATCCACCAAAGAAGCAAGAGAATTTTTACTTACAAAATCTCTTCTATTCATTTCAGATTTCCACTCTATAGCCTTATGACCATACTTATTGTAGATAAAATAATAACCAAAAAATACATGAGTTTACCTATTTTTGGAGATACGTCTTGCATGGTGAGATCTTCCTTGAGCTCTAATATCAGCTTCCGAATTTGAAGACATTGCTTTCTCCAATTCCCTTTTGAGTAAAAGGATTTCTTTCTCAAGCAATGTGCATTATTTTATCTTGGCTTCAATTAGGGCCTTTTGTTCTTTATTCTCTTTTCTACCACATTCCAAGTATTTAAGAGTATAAATAAGTTCACCTTCATATTCACCTTCTTCATCATCCATAGTTTTTTTTTGAACTATCATAGATCACAATGGCCAAGAATAGGGATTCTTCTCCATCGTCATCTGATGAGTAGTGGTCTCCTTCTGAGGAGCAGTATTCTTCTTTAGAGAGGAGGTTCCTCTTAAAATTATTCCTCTTGAAATTATTGTTGCTATTTTCATTTTCTCCAAAAAGACACTTAGAAGCATAATGACCCACTTTTCCACAATTAAAACATTTTAAAGGTAATTTACCTTTATACTTGCCTTATCATTTCTTCATCTTTCTTACAAAGTTTGCTTCTTCTTCCTCAGATTCACTGTGTGAACCAAATTTCCTTTCTTCGCAGCTTTGAAAGTAGCTTCTCTTTTGTGTGTACCTTGAATTGCATTCCTCATCTCAAAGGTGGTGAGAGATCCAAATAGTTCTTCCATGGTAAGCTTTGTTAAATCTTTGGCTTCTTCAATTGTAGAGACCTTTGAATCAAATCGATGTGGATAGTTCTAAAAACTTTCTTCACAACCACTAAATCAGTTATATCTTCACCAATACCTTTGATCCCATTGACTACTTCATCTACCCAGAGAAAATATTTGGCTATGTTTTTCTCTTCTTTCATCTTCACGTTCTCAAATAATGTTATGTAAGATTACAATTTTTCTTGCTTCACACTCTCATTCCCTCCATAGAGATTTTTGAGTTTATCCCATATCTCCTTGGTTGTCTTGTGCTACACCACCTTAACAAACTATGAATTTGTTAGACCACTCAAGATGACATTCTTTGCTTTATCATTGTTCTCATGAGCCTTATTTGCATTAGCATTAGTAATAGGATGAGCAGATTCAATATAATCATCCTTTACAGCTCTCTAAACATCATACCCTAGAAAATTATGGTAGGATTCCATCCTCGCACTCCAAAAGGCATAGTTGCTTCCATCAAACAATGATGCTTTAAAGGACTCTTTCTGAGCCATGTTTCCTAAACCAAGATCTACCTTCAACTGTTAGGTTGCACCAAGGAACTTAGCTTTGATACCAATTGTTAGAACACACAAATATACTGAGAGGGGGGTTGAATCAATATATCCTACAAAATTACCCAATTCAACTCTCTTAAATAAAACTTCTTATTGCTTCAAACAGATAAAGCATTCAAGGAACAAACACACAATCACAACATGAGATTTACGTGGAAACCCCTACAAGGAAAAAACCACGGTGAGAAAGTTACTTGGAGCTATTGTCCAAATCCAACCCCACAAAATGAAACAAGATTTACAATAGGTTTTATGGGCTACAACCCAAAGGAAGTTTACAATCCCCTAAAAAATGCAACACTTATAGAAAGAGGCTAAAACCTCAATACATAACATTGATGAATTTGGTGATCAACCACCATCGTAATACACAACACCTATGTTACCTCTGACTCACTAATTTTGACACACTTGCACTCTGCTACCTTTAGCTCACTGCTTTTGGTACTCTTCCTTCAATAGATACACTTCCTTACACACACATACACTATTGCCTTCAACAAACTACCTTCAACACACTTCAAATACTTCTTTGCATTCTAACACACACTCAGTTGTCTTCAACTCATTACTTCTGACACTTCCTTCAACACATACACTTCCTTACATACACATACAATCTTGCATTCAAATCACTGCCTTTAGCACACTTCAAATACTTCTTCACATACTCACACACACTCTACTACCTTTAGCTCACAACTTTTTGCATACTACACAAATTATACTATCTTTAGCTCACTGCTTTCAACATATTTCAATTTGAATGCATTGAACACACACTATACATTGCGAACAACTTGATCTTCCATTTATTTCTACATAAAGTTAAAAAAGTTTCTCCTTGTCAACCAAAATGAAATGTATGAGATGAAACATCCAACAAACTGTTACCAAATTTTCACCACAGCTCGACTGGTGGAGCTGGCTGAACAATATTATATCTTAAGGTGAAATTGCAGATTATGTTTAAGTGATGTTTTGCATTTTTATCATTATTCATCAAAAGTGATAGTTGTGCATTTAAAAGAAGAAATGGAGTTTCAGAGTGCTATTCAGATATTCCAGAATTAAATAAAGTGCAGAATTGAGCATATAAACAACAGAGCATTTTAAATGCTTTCGTTCATTTCATGGAATAATTCATATTTACATAGTTTCATTTGATTGCAAGAATCAGAACGATATTACAACATTGCATTGAAATGCATTTTGTTTTCAAATGAAAAGCATAAGATGAAATCAAATATCCACACAAGCCATGGATGTGACTGTCACAATGCACCATTAATAGTACACTACACTATTGAAGATGCAAAAGGAAAAATCACATAAGTAAACGACATAATCATCATTGTCTGTTTTGGCCGATGGTTGATGATGAATGGTGCACCTTTGTCTTCTTGAGTTCCATCGACCCATAAGAGAGAAGAGGGGGGTGTCAGTGGCTCTAATTATGAAGAAACCTATATGAGTCACCAACAATAGTGCAGCCTATTATTAATCATACACTGAAGCAATCAAAGTACAAAAGAAATGAGTAGAAAGAAAAACATCACTATGATCATCATTTTATGTTTATGCTAACATTGTTTGTTTCCTTGTGCAGGTATAGGTAAATTCACGAAGCTGATCATTATTTGAAGACCAAGCATGTGGAGAAAAATGGGCTCCCACAAGGGTAGAGCTTGGCATGCTGCCCTATTCATTATAAACGGGCCGATTTAAAGATTACATCATCATATTCATCAAAAGAAGTGATATATAATTGAAAGAGTAAAGCATAGTTATCTATCGAGCTACTAAACCAACTATGCATTCATAACAATTAGGTGGATACTTTCTAAAAGCTACAGGTGAATAGTGAGTTTAATTCACTCAATCACTTAACTGAGTACCATTATGTCAAAAATTCTTGTATAGTTCACATTTTGTGTTATTTGTTCATCATCATCATATATGTCATGCATGGTTTAGTTCATTAGTGTTCTTTTCACAGCCAAGGACAGTGAACAGGCATACATTATGCCTTAGTGAAGGGATTTGTTTTGATTTTCATCACGGAAGAGAGTAGATTTAAAGAACAATTTGTTAAGTGGAACATAAAAATGCATGAAGAGTGTCATGTTGAAGCTCAAGAGTATGAAAGACAGTCAATGCACTCAAATAATAAAGGAGCGATCAGTTCCAGTTTGACTAATGATACAATGCAATATTAGGGGATGCAATATGGAATGATCATTCCAGAATGATGAGGAAAGAGCAAGCATAACAAAGGTGTCTCGAAGGTGTTAATTATGCATTGAAGAAGTCAGTGTGCAAGGAGATACAACAAGGACAACCAGTTCACTTCAGCTAGAAGGATGCTTCAGATAGAACCATGTATCAGTGTTTGGCGGAAGACATCAATCAAAGTACAATGTACATTCAAAATTATCTTCAAGGAGTTACAAGTGTTAAGCAAAATACACATGAACAGATTTGGAAAAGTTTTGGGTATGCAAGTTTCATTTCCAGATTAAACAAGTTTAAAAAAATAGGAGAGTTCAAAACATGACATGACAATGATACCTGAAGTATGAACAAAAGGCACAAGAGGATCCTTTAGAATGCTGATATGTGAAGGTTCCAAGCAATGAGAAACCAAAGGAATATCAAGTTATTCAAGTAATGCGAACAACAGATGCATTTCCAGCATTTCGAGGACTTATAGAGGGTGTTCATCATTAATATGTTCTGTTGTACTTTATTCACAAAGAGGCAAGTATGGGAACATGGAAATAATTTAACAAGGCGTACTGAAAGTGCTAAGAGGGTTTTAAATAAGCTTTCAGTTTTGTCATATGGTGGTATACCTGTGCAATGGAATGATACATATTTTCTAGGTTTCTAAACAATTATATGCTGAATGTTGAGAAAACTCGAATTCTAAAAGAGGCTCAGTTTTATACAATTATTGAAAAAATGCAAAAATAGGAGAAGGGACGAACCCAGTTTTAGTAACAAATGCCAAGTCTAAGTTTTGTAACTGAAAGTGCAAAAGAAACAATGATGGTCGAGCTAATTTTCATGAGAATATTAAAGACAAACAGATATATTTCCAGCTTACCCATGTGAGTTTTCTTTTCAAACAGAATATCAAGGTAAAGCATCAGTTATAATGGGTTGAGCCCATAAATTAAATATAGATAAATACACAGATTTTGTTACTCTCACAGGGGTTTTTGTTTTGAAGGCAAATGATACAACAAACAGCAAGTACCCACGTTGGGGTTTCAAGTAAATATACATATTTTCACTGTCTCTAGCCATTCATGTGGGTATTTTGATCACAACAACAAAACAATTTGTTTTATCAACCCAGATGAGGATTTTATGTGAAGTAACAGGTATATGATGGAATTTTATTCTTGGGTCAAGCTTCAGAATGTATAAAAAATAGGAAGTTTCAATTCGCAAGAAATGCCATGTGAAGGTTTGTTAAGGAAATAACAGGAGCTCATGCAAAATGATGGTGTTCGAGCGTCGTAGGAGAAATCACATAATAGATATATTTTCTTCAAAAATTTCAAATACCCATATTGCTTTTTGTTTTAGAAGTGTGAAATAGATAGCTGGTCTTTTGGGTTGAGCCCATAAATCATACAAAATGAATATGCAGATTTTGAATTTCATATACCCACATTTGGGGTTTAGTTTTAAGCACAGAAATTGTAGCTTTCAGAGTTAACCCATATGGGTTTTTTTACATAAAATAGAAAAAACATAAAAAGGCGAGTTTCCTTTGGTGGGATGAGTTTCAGAATAAGGAAAATACAGTTTTATTCAAAATTTCATGGTACCCATATGCGGATATGTCTTCAAATACACAAGGTGGATTTCCTGTTTTGGGTCGAGCCCAAAATCTCTAAATATGCTTTCTATGATACATATGTGGCAGCCTTTACATGGCCATAGAATTTTAAGTGAAGGTGGTCGAGCTTTCTAAAGGAGAGAGTATATATTTTAAACGTAACTCACCACTTCAAGTTTGTAGGAGAATGCTTATGGCATTGCCAGGCCCATATTAAAGTCTCAAAACTCCAAACAAAGTATCCAATTCGAGCTCGTGTGGGCGGCCAGTGAAGACAAGGAACACAGAGGAAGGCGCAAGACTTAAGCCATGGCTTGAGCTCTTTAAAGTGAACACGGAGAGTATAGAGAAATGCATTAGAAGTTGTCTTGGCCGCGGCTACAGACCAAGCAAATTAGGAAGTGAAGCCACAAAAGCTATAGAAAAAGAGGCTCACCTTGTATGCAATAAGGAATGAGAACCCTCATAATTTTTCTCATGAAGTTCCAGACCAAGCCCGAGTTCGTGCATATCGGCCATGAAGGACAAAGCACAAAATGTAAGGAAAAGTCAGAGAGAAGCATGGACAGTCCATGGCCTTAATGGCCTTTCTTATTCCTTGAAGGGAGCAGAGAGCTACAAAGACAAAAAAAATTAGACTTACCCATTGAAGTTTCGACTGTCAGAAGGCAGAAGATGAAGATTATCGAGCATGTAGATTCTCAGACTGAGCTCAACCATCATGGCGGTGTGCTCTCAGGCAGAACTCTTTTCCTTCAAAGTGAAGAGTGCAAAATGAAATAATTTAGGGTTTGACCTTGTTTTCCTCATGCCCTAATTCGACCCAACATCATAATCATCTAGAATATTCACAATTGGAAAATAGCACATGGGATTTTGAATTAGGTTAATCTTTGCATCATAGTTTATTCAAAGTCTGAAGTTTAATGTATTTAAGGGTGGCCGAATTATGTGCCTAGGTCAATGTGGTAGGTCTTTATGAATTTTTCTTTTTGCCTTAGTGAAATGTGGGGACTTGAATACCTTGTGTTATTGCTTTGAGAGGAAAATGAGGGTATGGGTGTTGAATGTGTTATGACCTAGGGATAGTTTTTGATCTTTATCCACTTAGGGTTTTTAATTTTAATTGATTTTAGAGAAATCAATTGGAGATATTGATGAGAGAATAATTATTGTATTAATATTTTTATGATTTTTTGAGAAAATAAAAGCATTGTAATGGAGAAATAAGATGTTTTCTTTTTTGAAAAAGATTTTATAATCTTTAAATTGCAAAAAATAGACAAATTGTAAAATCTACAATCCTATAAAGCATAATCGTAAAGCAATCTTTTATAAATTGTTTTATGATTTCTTGCTATTTTTTAGCAGATTCATTTTGATTTCTTCTCTTGGTCGGATTTGAGTCTTATCTTGGAGAGATAAGGTGTTTTTTGGGCTTTTAAAGCAGATTCAGCCTATTTTTAGAGGCTTGACAGTTTGATCCTAAAAGCAGTATGCTTTTTTCTACTTTAATGCAGTTTTTGAGACAGTTTGAAGCTTTTTTCCTTGAGCTTCTTTCTGAGCTCGGATTAGGGTTTCTTGAGAGTTATGTCTTTGAAAGACTTAGTCTTTTTTGGCTCTCCTTCTTAGTTCAGATTTTAGTTCCTGCTCATACACATTTTTGAGCTTGTGAACCCTTTTGTACTTAGTTCAGAATTATTCACTCTTTCAGTTTTAATAAAGCAGCAGTATTCTCCTTCTCATTTTTTGTCTCAGTTTTATAATAGCAATTTGATGTCTTTGTGGTTCAAATCAGAATCTTTTTATGTCTTGTTGTTGTAATTTGTGTTTCATAATTGCATAGTTTCAGGTTGCCTGTTGTATTTCATTTAGGAATCTTCATGCAAAATACTGATGGAAGTATGTGCCAGTGGGATTGTGAGATTCATTGTGATAGAAAAGTTGTTGTGAGTGTCAATGTTTGAATTTCATAACTTTAAGTGAAATACCAGTTAGATTCAAGTTTTTTTTTCTTTCCATATTTCTATCATTTTCCCCAAAGGTTATTTAGAATAGGATTTATCATTCGAAGAACTAGCTCACTTTGGAGATTCCTTCTTCGTTCAGATCACCCACATCTGAAGAAGGTTTCCATGTTTCAGTAGATTGCTAAATATTGCATTCAATAGGGTGCAAATCTAATTGACAACACAACCATAAGAAAGTTAGCTCCAAGACAAGAGATAAGAAACCAAATGTGGTCCAAACCAAGAGATAAGAAAGACCTATTTTACTTTAGCACACATTCCCATGCTGGTGCACACAAGAACTTGATGCAAACAACTCAATATACCAAGTTGGCCCAGCAAACACTTAACCTTCCATGCATTAATTCCAGACCACAAGCAGTACTGAAGAGACTAGATAACATCATGTGAATCACATTACAAGCATTATATGATATTCAAAAATATTCTCATACATCCCTTTGACAACTTCACACAATATTAAGTTGGTGCAAACAAATAGACGTTGGAACCAACATCTTTTGCAAACCCAAAAAATGCAATCTTGAAATAGAACATTGAAAAACATACTTGTTGTATACCTCAACATCTAAAACTTTAAATGAGTGAACATATGCAAAATTTGAATTCAACCTCCAAACCACAAGACCAAAAAATAACTGCAAAGAAATGTAAAGCATTTCTTTGAACCTTCCTGACTACAACAACATAGTCTTCACACTACTAGCTCTGGAAACTTCTATGTTCTAACAATAGGAACATACATGCTTCACACTTTCCTTTTCCTAACTTCCAAACCGCAAGACCATATCTTCAAATGTGGAGGAATGCACAACATTTTCTGGAGCTTCTTAAGTATATTTTTATGTGTCATGTACTATTCATGAGCAGTAAGAGATGTAGTACAACCATGTGCAACATACTCATGACATCATAAAAATTTTGATCGATACACTAATGATCAACACACTGATTGCATCATATGTAACCTTCCACATTACCACACTACCACTTTGTTGACATCAATGACAACACCTACAATAATCTTGCAACAATTTGAATCTATATGAAGCTTTTTTAGAAGCAACATCTAAGATAACCTAAATTATTCTTTAATATTTCCCCAACACTTGAAAGCCCCAAATTTTTAGGGAAAGGATCATCAAAATTTAGTTTGAATAGAGAGGAAGGAGGAGCCTTCAATTTGGTTAATTTTTTATCAATTTTCATCAAAGTGTGCTTGGAGGATCCATTAGCCAAAGGGGGTTTAAGGTGCTAACAATTTTAAGGACAAAATCATCCCAACTAGAGAATTTATTTCCCAGAGAAGGTTGATTGATAATATTAGCCATAACTATTTCTAAGGCGACTCTTCCTATTTGAAAATTATTTTTTCTAGTTTGGAGGTGGATTTTCTAAAGATTTAATTTGTGTTTCTCTATCAAAGTGCGTTAGATGATTAAATGATTGACTTCCAAAATACTTTCATATGTAAATTCTTTGTATAAGATCGATCAATTCTAGAAATGGTCTGGTGCAGGAGCACCAACCAAAATACAAGCATGTTTTTAATGTATTGTTTTTTTAATCTTTTTGTTTTGTTATGTAAGGTCTCAAACACCATGGATAATGTGTATGAGGACCTTTTTAGAGTGTAGGTAAAATTAAAAATAAATTGGGAAGTCTTTTGTAGGCGTTTCCTAAGTTTTTGGGAAAAATTGGAAAACACATTATGTTTTCGAACAGATTAGTTTTGGCCATTTTTGGACTCAGTAATTTAAACTTAACTGATTCCTTGCATGGGGGATGGAAACCCATGACTTTTGAAGGTGGAAAAAGATCTTTTGGAGTTGGTAGTTTTGTGGAGAATAAGAAGAGAATAGTGATTTTCATGAAAAAAAAAATAGTTTTCTGGTTTTTGCGTTTGAACAGAAGAGAAATGAATTAAATAAAGTTTTTTTGTTGGTTTGCTGGCATGTAAAGGATCCTATTTGTAGTTGTGTTTTTCCATTTTAAATAGTGTTTCCATCGCTTCCTTTCTTTTTAGTAATTTTTGTGTCTTTCTTTTAATTTGTTTTGGACTGGTAAAGACCAGAAAAATGGAGATTTAACTAGTTTCATGCCCGTACCTAGAAGTATGGGAGCAGAGGAAGCTAGGTTAGTCTCCATACCTGTACATAGTGTAAATAAAGAATGCTTTTTGAGAGTTGTGAGCATGCTAAGTAGCTTTTCCTAGGCGAGTTATTGCTGCTTGGTTGGGAAAAGGCAGTTGGAAATAAATCCTAATGTGCAGGGGTGAATAACTATTGGAAACCCAAGGCATAAAAAGATTGTTGGGAACCTTGCAAAAGGCCTAACAGGTGGCAGGATACATTTCCAAGTCCTCTAGAGGTAGAAGGAAGGAGTATTTAACATTTTTTCTTGAGGGAAAAGACTTAGTTCTTGTAGCCTTTCCAAACCCTAAGCTAGGGTTTAAGGAAAGCGATAGGAGAATAGAGTTTGGAGCTTGGATAGTGAGCATTCCTAGACTAGTTTAAAGGAAATAAAACCTATGCACACCCCTGTAACGTTGTTAAGAGGATTTAGGAGGTTGACTAGTCTTTAGAGGGATTAAGGACTAGATGGAGAAAATGTGGAAAAGAACCAAGAACTCATTAGAGGCAGCAACTAGAAAATAAGCACCGAGAATTGTTTAGCAGCAGCAAACTGGAATTGATAGCAGGGTTGGCAAGTGACCAGGGGTGCCTATTCACTTTTAGGACCTATAGGTTGAGTGGTGGAGTGAAACACCAAGGGGTTGTCTATCGGAGACCTAGAGCATTGAGATTGTGAGTATCTCAATCCAACCTCATTCTATCAGATTGGTATCAGAGCAGTGAAAGATTTTGGAAAGCAGCAGCTTATATGTTAGAGGAAGTTGAATCAAGTGAACCACCCAAGATGGTGACAAATGCACAGTTGTCCAAAAAGGTTGAAGAGCAAGAAGAGGACAACAAGTCCTTGACGGAAAGAATTGAGCAATTGGAGAAGGCATCGAACAGTGCAAGACTGGAAGGAATAGTGCCAAAAGAAGAAGAGGTTGCAGAGGAGGACAAATTCCCTGAACCTGACCCTGTTTTGGAGGAGGAGCCTTTCTTGAAGGCATTAAAATCCCTAAGTGGAAAAGGACTTGAGGGTGTCCCACTATTCCATGGAAAGATGGATCTTGATTTGGTAATGGACTGGATAGATGGAATGGAGAATCACTTTGAATGTGATGGAGTTACAGAAGCACAAAAGGTGAAGGTTGCAAAATCAAGGTTGAGAGGATCAGCGTTAACTTGGTGGAAATTTGTCCAGACTGAAAGGGAGAAACAAGGCAAGCAACCTATATCAACCTGGAAAGGAATGGTTGCTAAAGTGAAAGAAGCCTATATGCCAGATGACTATGAAATCCAACTCCACAAGAAGAGGCAGAGTTTAAGACAAAAAGATCAAGATGTCAGCACTTACACTGAAGAGTTTTAGAAGCTTTGTTTGAGATCAAATGTGGTAGAAGATGAGAGCCTGAAAGTGGCTAGGTATCTAAATGGTTTGAAGTGGAATATACAGGAAGAGATGGCTTTGCTCAGCCCCAAGACAGTCCACCAATGCTATCAGCTAGCTATCAAGATTGAAGAGAGGAATAAAAGAAAGCATGATCAGTCCTCTAAGGGTAGAGGAAGAGGCAAAGATCAAAGAGGACAGCATGGAGGTTACCAAGGAAGAGGTAACGAACAAAGAAGCCAATTTGAATCAAAGCTTACTGAGCATGGAGGTGAAACCTCGTCAAGAAGAGGATTTAATAGAGGAAGAGGACCTCAAGGGGGTTCAAACAGGGTAGAGGAGCAGGCAAAGGTAACTCTTACTTTGCCACCATGAAATGTTATAACTGTAATCAGCTAGGTCATCCAGCTTATAGATGCCCGGAGAAAGCTTCATCTAGCAATGAGAAAAGAGTAGCTTATGCACAAGAGGACACCATGAGTGTAAAGACACCTAAGATCAGTCATATAGAATCAGAAGTAGGTGAAAATCTGATGTTCAATAGGGTTTTGATCAGGCAACCGGTCAAGGAAGAACCCAAGCAAAGGAGAGCTTTGTTTAGAGCAAGGTGCAAGATATTGGGAAAGGTATGCAAGGTTATTGTAGATTCTGGTTCTACGGACAATATCATATCTGAGGAGGCAGTAACTAAGTTAAAATTGTAGAAGGTACCTCATACCAATCCTTACAAGGTCACTTGGCTGAATAAAGGGCAGAGTGTCTTAGTGAATGAGCAGGTTACAGTGGAATTTCTGATTGGAGGCTACAAAGACAAGCTGATTTGTGATGTACTACCCATGGATGCATGCCATCTTCTTCTTGGCAGGCCATGGCAATATGATAGAGGTGTTGTATATCATGGAAAGGAGAATACCATAGAATTCAAGAAGGATGGAAAAACATTCAAGCTGCAATCATTGGTTGAGGATGATGAAGGGCAGTCCAAGGTTCCAAATATTATGTTGAGCAGTGGCAAGGAGTTCATCAAGGATCTACACCAAGGGAATGAAGGGTATGTGATCATGATGCAGCCCAAAGAAGAGGAAAAGGCTGAAAGGATAGTGTTACCAGCAGCAGTCCAAAACTTGCTTGACAAATACAAGAGCATAGTGAGTGATGGAACACCATCAACTCTACCACCCAAGAGAGCAATAAGTCATCAAATTGACTTCATACCTGGAGCCTCGTTTCCTAACAAAGCAGCATATAAACTGACCCCGGAGTAGAATCAAGAGGTGGCAAGACAAGTGGAAGAGTTGTTGAATCAAGGTTTGATTCAAAAGAGTATTAGTCCATGTGCAGTCCCAGTTGTTTTGGCAACAAAAAAAGGAGGTAAATGGAGACTTTGTACTGATTCTAGAGCAATTAATAGAATCACAATTAGGTATAGATTCCCAATACCTAAGATTGAAGATTTAATGGATTGCCTTGGAGGTGCAAAATTTTACACTAAGCTAGATCTTAAGAGCGGGTATCACCAAATTAGAATTAAGGAGGGTGATGAATGGAAGACAACTTTTAAGATGAATGATGGTTTGTATGAGTGGAAAGTGATGCCATTTGGCCTCTCAAATGCCCCTAGCACGTTCATGAGACTAATGAATGAGGTGCTTAAGCATTTCACAAGGATTTTTGTGGTAGTCTACTTGGATGACATACTAATTTTCAGTAAGACAGCAGAACATTTGAAGCATGTAGAGATGGTACTCAAAAGGCTGCAAGAAGAACAGTTGGCAATCAACCTTGAGAAGTGTGAGTTCTTCAAACAAGAGCTTGTGTATCTAGGCTTTGTGGTATCCAAAGGAATGTTGAAGATGGATCCAAGTAAGGTGGAAGCCATCCTAAACTGGCCTACACCAACCACAGCAACTGAGGTAAGAAGTTTCCATGGTTTGGCTCAGTTTTATAGAAAGTTTATAAGGAATTTTAGTGGTATATGTGCACCAGTGTTAGATACAATCAAGGGTGGTCAAAAAACAAAGTTTAAGTGGACTTTAGAAGCTGATAAAGGGTTTGAAAAGCTAAAAAAAGAGGTGGAAACACAACCTATCCTGTTATTGCCTAGTTTTGATAAATTGTTTATAGTTGAGTGTGATGCAAGTGGAGTAGTTGTAGGAGGAGTCCTTAGTCAGGAAGGTAGGCCTGTAGCCTTCTTTAGTGAAAAACTCAATGAAGCCAAGCAAAAATACTCCACCTATTATCTGTAACTTTATGCTTTAGTGTAGTCCCTTAGGAAATGGAGGCATTATTTATTGCCTAAAGAGTTTGTGGTTTTCACGGATAACCAGGCACTCAGTTATATCAACACCCAAGAGAAGTTAAGCAATAGAAACTTGAAATGGATGGAGTACATTCAAGCTTTCTCATTTACCATTAAGCACAAGAAGGGACAGCAAAACAAAGTGGCAGATGCATTAAGCAGGAGGATGTTGACAGTCCAAGAGATACAGCTGAAAAGCATTGGATTGGAAAGTTTTAAAGGTCTCTATGGTGATGATGAAGACTTTTCAGAGGCCTACAAGGTATGTTCAGATTTTGCAAATCATTTTCATAGTCAGTATGCTGAGTATACATTGAAAAATGGATTGTTATTCAAGGGAAATATGTTATGTGTCCCAAGAGGATCAATGAGGGAAAATCTAATCCAAGAGAAACACAATGGCAGTCTTAGTGGGAATTTTGGTATTAACAAAACTTTAGAGCTGGTACAAAGGTTTTATTATTGGCCTAAGTTAGCACGAGATGTTAGAAAGTATGTTGAATAGTGTGTTGTTTGCATGAGATCCAAAGGGGGAGCTAGCAATGCTGGGTTATATCAGCCCTTGCCTATTCCGAACAGACCATGGGAGTGTGTGAGCATGGATTTTGTGGTGGGTCTTCCCAAGACTAAAACTGGTTTTGACAGTGTTTTTGTAGTTGTGGACAGATTTAGCAAGATGAGTCACTTTATTCCTTGCAAGAGTACACATTATGCAAGTTATATTTCCCATCTATTTTTCAGAGAAGTTGTAAGAATCCATGGATTGCCATTGAGTATTGTTTCTGACAAGGATGTGAAATTCATGAGTCATTTTTGGAAAACATTGTGGAGCAGATTGGGAACTAATTTGTCATTTGGATCAACTTACCATCCTTAGAAAGATGGTCAAACTGAGGTGGTTAATAGAGTGTTAGGTAACCTATTGAGGTGCTTGACCAAGGAATATGGACAGACCTGGGGTATGGTGATTTCTCAGGCTGAATATGCATACAATGATAGTATAAATCAGACTACAGGAAAAAGCCCATTTGAAGTTGTGTATGGGATGCACCCAAGAGGAATTTGTGAGCTCAGAGACATTGGAACAATGGAGAATAGGAGTGGACATGCAGAAGACTTCAGTCAGACCATGAAGGAGATTCATGAGCAGGTTAAGAAGACAATTACAGCAGCAACAAAAAAGTTGAAAGATAAAGTTGATGAGACAAGAAGAGATGTGTAGTTTCAAGTGGGTGATTATGTGATGGTTCACCTCAACAAATCCAAATTGCAGAAGGGGATTTCCACCAAGTTGCAAATGAAGCGGGTAGGACCATGCAAGGTGTTAGCTAAGTATGGAAAGAATGCATACAAGGTAGAACTTCCATCTGATTTGGGTATATCTCTAGTCTTCAACGTTGCTGATTTGATCAAATATAAGGGCATAGTCAGTGATGAGGTTCAGAACAGTCATGAGGTCTTCAAGGACATCAGCAATGTACCCTTACCTAATTAAGAGCAGCTTGAGGCAGAGAGATCTTGGAGTCCAGGGTGAAAAAGTCAACAAGGAATAAGGTCTACATGGAGCACCTTATCAAGTGGAAGAGCAAGCCTGACTTTGAGGCTACATGGGTACAAGATGATCAATTCAAGAAGCTTGGAATTGACCTAAAACTGATCCCTCCTTCCAATTCTTAGTCTTTGTGCTGAGAGGGGGAGAATGGTGCAGGAGCACCAACCAAAATACAAGCATGTTTTTAATGTATTGTTTTTTAATCTTTTTTTTTGTTATGTAAGGACTCAAACACCATGGATAATGTGTATGAGGACCTTTTTAGAGTGTAGGTAAAATTAAAAAATAAATTGGGAAGTCTTTTGTAGGTGTTTCCTAAGTTTTTGGGAAAAACTGGAAAACACATTGTGTTTTCGAACAGATTAGTTTTGGCCATTTTTGGACTCGATAATTTAAACCTAACTGATTCCTTGCATGGGGGATGGAAACCCATGACTTTTGAAGGTGGAAAAAGATCTTTTGGAGTTGGCAGTTTTGTGGAGAATAAGAAGAGAACAGTGATTTTCATGAAAAAAAATAGTTTTCTGGTTTTTGCGTTTGAACAGTAGAGAAATGAATTAAATAAAGTTTTTTTGTTGGTTTTCTGGCATGTAAAGGATCCTATTTTCAGTTGTGTTTTTCCATTTTAAATAGTGTTTCCATCACTTCCTTTCTTTTTAGTAATTTCAGTGTCTTTCTTTTAATTTGTTTTGGACTGGTAAAGACCAAAAAAATGGAGATTTAACTAGTTTCCCGCCCGTACCTGGAAGTATGGGAGTAGAGGAAGCTAGGTTAGTCTCCATACCTGTACATAGTGTAAATAAAGAATGCTTTTTGAGAGTTGTGATCATGCTAAGTAGCTTTTCCTAGGCAAGTTATTACTGCTCGGTTGGGAAAAGGCAGTTGGAAATAAATCCTAATGTGCAGGGGTGAATAACTATTGGAAACCCAAGGCGTAAAAAGATTGCTGGGAACCTTGCAAAAGGCCTGACAGGTGGCAAGAGACATTTCCAAGTCCTCTGGAGGCAGAAGGAAGGAGTATTTAACATTTTTTCTTGAGGGAAAAGACTTAGTTCTTATAGCCTTTCCAAACCCTAAGCTAGGGTTTAAGGAAACTGATAGGAGAATAGAGTTTGGAGCTTGGACAGTGAACATTCCTAGACTGGTTTAAAGGCAATAAAACCTATGCACACCCCTGCAATGTTGTTAGGAGGATTTAGGAGGTTGACTAGTCTTTAGAGGGATTAAGGACTAGATGGAGAAAATGTGGAAAAGCACCAAGAACTCATTGGAGGCAGCAACTGGAAAATAAGCACCAAGAATTGTTTAGCAGCAGCAAACTGGAATTGATAGCAGGGTTGGCAAGTGACCAGGGGTGCTTATTCACTTTTAGGGCCTATAGGTTGAGTGGTGGAGTGAAACACCAAGGTGTTGTCTATCAGAGACCTAGAGCATTGAGATTGTGAGTATCTCAATCCAACCTCGTTCTATCATGGTCAAATAGAGAATCAGGTAGAGGGCTTGCCAAATTTAATTTTCCATAAAGCTACATCTTAAATTTGTAGCTAAAGGTACAATTTAAAATTTGGTGATCAAATCTTCCATAGCATAACCATATAGAATACATTTGAAAGTGGAAGTAATGCCTATTTTTCCTAGTCTCTTACTAGTTAAAATTTTGTTATTAAGGATAACCTATGTGAAGTCCCTTGTCTTAGGATGGCATGAGTCATTCTAGTAAAGGTTTTAAGGCCAAGCTTCTTGTAGAGAGCTATGTGTTAATGATGTAGGAGCATCCTAGGCGAAGAGCAATATTACATCATCAAATTTTGTTTTTGTTTTGAATAAGGGTGATCATGTCTATCGGCGAGACATTCCTTCAAGTCCCATTGACAGACCGATGGTGTTGGCAGTAGTAGCAAATGAAGCTTCATCAGTGTGAGGTTCTCTCATCGATGGGATGACATTCTGTGTCCCTCTAATAGGGTGATATCATAGTGGCTGGTGTGTATCGGTGTGACATTTGAGAAGTCCCTTCAATGGCCCAACAAAGTGGTGACATCAGTGGTGTACACACAATAGTTGCTCACATACCCCACTGAGAATTCAGTGGGACCCGATCAAGACCTGTGGGGTCAACGAGGTATGATGGTGATTGAATGTTGAAGATCAACAATGCTTATCTCATCGATGGGACATTGGAGTATTGGTAGGATTCTAGAAGATGTCCCTCTGATACAACAATAAGGAGGTGATGACGAAGGTTGCCTAAACGGTGAGTTGGTAGAACGAATGAACCCAGTGATGACACATGGTACAATCTCATTCATTGATTCACATCTTTGTTGTTAATAAATTAGGTCAAACAAATTTATAGGCATGCATCAAATGATTGGAAAATGACTTACTGGGGAACAAATCAGAATGAAGTCATGGAAGTTTATGTAATTTCCTAGAGACTATACATGGATGCTACGATAACGATAGTGAAAGAGGAGAGACAACATAATGACAGGGTAATGTATTGGAGAGGACAAAGAATGGAGAAAGTGGAAAACAAAGACTAAGCTTTCGATGTCTGAGAAACCTAGATCTGCACTTAGCAGATGAATGTAATAAGCTTCCCATGAGATGGCATGTAATTCCGTAATGTCATTCTAGTAATAAAGATAATTCTTGCGGTGCAAACTTGGTAGTTTACGTTGTTGTAGCTTGCAAGGGGAGTCCCCTTCACCAAGTGGTATTAGAGAAAGTGTTCTTAATTTTGTAACAGAGCTCCAAACTTGAAGAAATTACAATAGGACCTAAGAGTGTGGGGTAAGAACAAAATACCTTCAAGAGTGGCCCAGCATGGTAGAGGTAGAGGCGTAGGAGGAAGAGATCCCCCCAGAGATGAACTTAAAGCCCTCATAAGGCAATTAGAGAACCTGCGGGATGAGGTTCGAAGAAGAGATATACATCAAGAGGGAGAAGACAGTGAAGATGAGACTGAAGAGGAAATAGAAGAGGAAGAATAGGATCAAATGGATCTTGGGGAAGTGAGGTTGCTGAGAACGATATCCAACATTGGGAAGAGACCTAAGATGGAGGTTTCAACTTTCAACGAAAGTCTAAATCCCAAGGAATTGATCGATTGGATCAATGACATGGAGGAATTTTTTGAGTTTAAGGAGATTGAAGATCTAGACAGAGTGAAGTTTGCAAAGAAAAAACTAAAAGGTCATGGAGGTATATGGTGGAAAGAAGTCCAACTTGAAAGAGGTAGACAAAGGAAATATAAAATCTCTAGATGGGACATAATGGTTTTGGGAAATTTTGATCATCTCAAAGAAACCTCCAAGAACAGTAGTGCCTTCAGTAATTTCTAATTTTATTAAATTTTCTCAAAGACATGTACAATTGTGCCAAAAAGTGGAATCAGACACAGTGCATTTCCCACATTAACCCTTTCGAGAGAAACTCATGCAAGTCCAATTTCAACAACAAGAATTAACAGATTCTAACCAAAAAACATGAAACATGAAAGATGAGATAGAACACACATATTTACATGGGGAAAACCCTTTCAGGTAAAAAACCCCACACACTCCAAAAGCATAGATCGCCTATTATATTATCCATGCAACAAAACTGTTACAAATACAACTCAAACACTAATGCTTTACAAAGATTACATCTTGTTTCACTCTGGAGAAAAATTGGACAGCATAACCCCTTATACGATCTTCACACTATTACAATACCCTCTCACAGTAAATATAGTGTAGATCCTCTCTCTCATGGACCTTTGATCAACCTATCAAGTGTTTACAATCCTCACTTTGTTACAACACTCTCTCACAACATACAAAGAAGATTCACATAGAGGGAGGTTTCACATTCGATCCATAGAGAGAGAGTGGATGAATTACCACCTTCAGAATAGAATTTCCTTCTCCTGTTCTAGCCTTAGGCTCTCTCTCTCCCAACTCGACCTCAGCCTTCCTCAGTTAGCACAACTTTTACCAGCTAGCATCTCGGCCAGCCCAACTTTTGGCCAACACAGGTCTTTGACTTCACATTCTTCAGTGTTCCAACACTATTACAAAGTATTACAACTTTATAGCATTTTTCCTTCTGAGAGAATCCCAATCAAAAACTGCATCTTTAGACCCATGCATGGAAACATACCAATTCAGTTTCCAGTTGTTACAGAAGAAAAACCGTCAATTAGCAGTTTGCCATGTTGGGCCAATGGTTTCCAAGTCATCCGATCAACTTCCTCCATTGAGCTTAGGGTTCTCCAAGAGTCAACGAGTCAACAATCAAGCACATGGGCCCACATGCCATATGTCCTCCACATCATCACCACCTATCAACCTTCAACATGATCCACCATCCTATTGGGTCCCACATCCATCGGTAGTTGGAAACCAACCATCGCTTTCCAACTATCAATTCTCCTTTATATTCCGGTTGCCGTGGTGAGGGGTCCACCAAGACATGTGTCCATTGCTTGTGCAATTCCAGAGCATCAAAAGGGAATCTACAATATTCTCAACAAGTCTCCTAGAAAAGACTTAAATATTAACTCCCAACACTCCAAGTTGTCCGCACATCCGTTGACATCCAAGTCGCTATATCGCTAGAGAGCTGAACTCCAGAACCTCATGTCAGAGGTTACAAAGTTCTCAGAACCCACGACTTGCCGACAAAGGGATCTGTCCGTCATTCAAAACCTGAACTTCCAAACCTTAAGTCAGAGGCTACGAAGTTCCTGAAACCCACGATGAGCTGACAATAAAGGAAGTAGCCTTTCCTCCACAGTCACTAAGTCAGGAGGTTATGAAACTTTCGAACCCCGCACCTTCAATTAGATAAAATTGAATACCAATGACTTAACTCAGGCCGATGAAGGAGGAAAGTAGAACTACTCTAGGAAGCAATCAAGCCAGGAAATTTGAGTCACAATTCTCAACATTCTCCCACTTGATGAAGAGCTTACTGGCTCCTTCCAATGCAAACACATAATGTTAAACAATGCTTTCGTGCTCCAACCAAGACACCTACAACGACATCCAAGATGTCCACCAAGTCAAGAAACAGTTCCAACCACCCACCACAGAAAAAGGAATGAGCTAAGGCATATATGTATCAGTCTAATGAACACAAGCAAAAGATCCCAGTGATATCAACAACAAGATATTGCCATCACTCTAGAAAACAAATAAAAACATCAGCTAGAACAACAATTAGACTGACTGCTTCTATCCAACTGATAAGACCACGTGACTAAAAATAGCACCCACAACAAGTGTTAGATCATCCAATCATCCATACCTTAAAGGTATCGAACATTAGTAAACTTATGCCACCAGCATATCCAACCCATGTACTTACAACTACAAGCTCCACATGTATACAAGTCAATGAAGAACAAACACTTTCAGGAACTCACATTGCATGAGAAATGCCAAATCAGAAAGATTGAAAGCATAACAAGTCTACCAATGATAGCACATAGAAAGTGTAACCATATAGTACCAATGAAACATCCACAATGATATGTACAACCTACAAATTAATAACCTATAGAACATACTCCTACATGCACCTCTAAAAGCTAGTTGTGACAAGTATGATCTTCTTCAAAACTTCCCAAAGAGAATAGCATAGCAACACCCAACCATTCAATCTCCAAGATCAAACACAACATATGGATGTAAGCCTCTCAAAGAAGATCAAACCACTCCATTTCCCATCTCAGGAAAACAAACCCATAAAGCATCTACTAATTTTTTTTATCAATAGAAGATATCATAAACAAGGAGATAACCATGTTGTCTATCTTCCACTATGAATCCTCTAGAACCATTAAACAAAAGTTAAAGACCCATATCGTGAAAGAAAGAATAAAGTACCTGAGAGAAACAATGGGTAATACCTCTCAAGTAATAAACTACCGAGTAGACCAAGAGTGGGAAAGAGAATGCTCCTCCAAGACATGCAAGTCATCATGACTAATCCAAGAGCAATCTCCTCATAGGTCTTTGTTGAACTCACGTCCAACCAAGGTGTAGGCTTCTTAGAATTTATGTTGAAATATCATCAAGAGCAACCATCAAATACAACCTCACCTCATTCTCCATGTATCCATGAGTACTAGAAACCGATCATTTCATGCTAAACTCCAAATGCATCACTGCACTATCATGAAGTATCATGCAAATGATCAAAGCACCCAATACACAAAGAATTACCAGACCACTATCAAAGTTCCAATCATCTGAATCAGGAAATTATCATGACATCATGATCTTTCCATCCCCTCTTAGGAGATACTAGGATCCAAGTGAAGAAACCAATGTCTCAAGAGCAATGCACAATGTCAAACTCTAATGCATAAGCAAGAGTATACCATGACATAAAACAAACAAGCTCTGAACCAACATCACCTGTCAAGCACCATCAACACCTCAACCCAAAGAACACACAAGTCCTCCACAATTTCAAAAATGCTAACCATCTTCAAATAGTGACCCTACTAATGTGAAAGAACCCTTTTGTAGCAACAGGATCAAAGAGTTCCCCCTAGTAACATATGCAACACTAAAGAAGACTAATTATTAACAGTCACTGCTAAAGCTCCCACTGAACAGTGATATCGAGCTTTCCAAGCATCATGACCAACTATCTCCAAAACTAAAAAAAGAACTTCTAGGTCCATAAACATATAGTTGTTCTGCTAATTATCCCAAGTGAAACCAAGATCTCATAAGTAAGGAGATTCACCATGCTACAAGACTCCATAAAAAACTATCCAGGGACTCACTTATCATCCATCCTTTCAATCCCAAAACAACATACCAATGCATAAATGACCACAGACAAGGCCAACTAATGAAATCTGTAACATTAATAAATCAAACCTAGTGGATATAGACAGTCCACATCCGAGTCATCCCATTTCAAATGAATGAGTCGCCAATGCACACACCTGCATAACTCGTAGATCCAATCATTGAAACATGCAAACTCATTATCACATTAGTAATCATAAACCAATATATCAAAGAAGATAACCATGTAGACACCAAGACTCCACCACCAGATCATAACCAAATCTGATTTTCCAAACATATCCACAATGAGCACCATAGTCTAGGAGTCTATCAAGCAAACAAAAAGTTTTCTTGACCATGTAAAACTTGCAAAAAATCATAGAACATGAGAGTACAACACATCCTTAAAAGGAATAATAGTTTAGGAACTTCCAGGCCTATTTCAAACCAACTCCAAAACCACCAATATGCACATGAATTTGAGAAAGAGATAGGCTATTTCAGAAGCTTTCAAATCATCTAATGATTAACTCCATAGCCTTCATGCATTCAAGGTTAATAGAAAACAATGCCTTCCAACACCAGGAAACACCACCCAACATAAGCACTCTCTTCCATGGCTGAGAAACAACCCAAGCTTCTCCATATCACCAAGGAACCTCTCACACAAACACCCAATATGAAAGATTTGTTGCAACACAACCACAAAGCAGAAAGTTCTACCTCATGCATCAAAGTTATACCGCTGCCAGCTAGGAGACACAAATCAAATCAATATAACCAACTCCTTTTTCTCCATCTTCACCACCCTTCATACTGCATGTTATCTTTGAATACCACAAGACTTCCACTTACCAAAGGATCAATATACCAAATGATTCCTCCAGATTTCTTCAAGCCTGACAGACTAAGAAATATTCACAAGAGAAATACCTAGAACCAACAACCAAAAGAAGGCTCTGATACCACTTGTTGGGAAATTTTGATCATCTCAGAGAAACCTCCAAGAACAGTACTGCCTTCGGTAACTTTTAATTTTATTAAATTGCCTCAAAGACATGTACAACTATGCCACAAAGCGGAATCAGACACAATGCATTTCCCACATTAACCCTTCTAAGATAAACTCATGCAAATCCAGTTTCAACAACAAGCATTAATAGATTCTAACCAAGAAACATGAAACATGAAAGATGAGACAAAACACACAGATTTACATGGGGAAAATCCTTTCAAGTAAAAAACCCCACACTTCAAAAGCCCAGATCACCTATTATATTATTCATGCAACAAAACAATTACAAATACAACTCAAGCACTAAGCCTTTATAGAGATTACATCTTGTTTCACTTTGGAGAAAAAATGGACAGCATAACCCCTTATACAATCTTCACATTGTTACAATAACCTCTCATAGTATACAGTGTAGATCCTCTCTCCAATGGACCTCTGATCAACCTCTCAAGTTTTTACAATCCTCACTTTGATACAACACTCTCACAACATACAAAGCAAATTCACATAGAGGGAGGTTTCACATTCGATCCACAGAGAGAGTGGATGAGTTACCACCTTCAGAACAAAATTTCCTTCTCCTATTCTAGCCTTCGGCTCTCTCTCTCCCAGCTCGGCCTCACAGCCTCGGCCTTCCTCAGTTAGCATAAATTTTTCCAACCAGCCTCTCAATCAAGCCAACCTTCGGCCAACACAGGTTTTCAACTTCACATTCTTCAACGTTCCAACACTATTACAAAATATTACAACTTTATAGCATTTTTCCTTCTGAGAGAATCCCAATAAAAAACTGTATCTTCAGACCCATGCGTGGAAACATACCAATTTGGTTTCTAGTTGTTACAGAAGACAAACCGTCAATTAGTAGTTTACCATGTCAGGCCAATGGTTTCCAAGTCATTTGATCAAATTCCTCTGTTGATCTTAGGGTTCTCCAAGAGTCACCAAGTCAACCATCGAGCACATGGGCCCACATGCTATATGTCCTCTACATCATCGCCACTTGTCGGCCTTCAACACGATCCTCCAGCCTATCGGGTCCCACATTCGTCGGCAATTGGAAACCAACCATCACTTTCCAACTATCAATTCTCCTTCATATTCCGCTTGTCGTGGTGAGGGGTCCACCAAGACACGCGTCCACTACTTGTGCAATTTTGGAGCATCAAAAGGGAATCTACAATATTCTCAACAAGTCTCCCAGAAAAGACTTAAATATTAACTCCCAACGCTCCAAGTGGTCCCCACATCTGTTGACATCCAAGTCGCTATATCATTGGAGAACTGAACTCCAAAACCTCATGTCATAGGTCATGAAGTTCTCATAACCCACGACTTGCTGACAAAGGGATCACTCTGTCACTCAAAACCTGAACTTCCAAACCTCAAGTCAAAGGTTACGAAGTTCTTGAAACTCGCGATGAGCCGACAACAAAGGAAGTAGCCTTCCCTCCACAGTCACTAAGTCGGGAGGTTATGAAACTTTGGAACCCCACGACTTTAGTTAGATAAACTTGAAAACCAGTTACTTAACTCAAGTCGATGAAAAAGGAAAGAAGAATTGCTCTAGGAAATTTGAGTCATAATTCTCAACAAATGGTGATATAATTGAAGAAGTAATTCATTCCTGATGACTACGAATTGAAGCTACTAAATAATTAATAATTACTAAATCATAACTCCATAAAAACCAAATATATCAACATTAAACTGATTCTACCAACACCATGAGGTTACCCACTGATTCTACTGCTCATCTGAATGGCTTACTATAAATAGTAAGGTTGGACTCAACTGCCCAAGTGACTTAATATAAATAGTAAGTGAGTGCAAACAAAGCCTGAAACACCTTAGGAAGGTTTTCCTTGAATATCACCAAGCATTGGAGAAAATGCAAAGTCTAAAACAAGGAACGAGGATGGTGAAAGAATACATAGAGGAATTTCACAAGGTTTTGATTTGGATAGGACACTCTGAGGAAAACAAAGAGAAGGTTGCTTGGTATATCAATGGGTTGAAGCCTAGTATATAGGAGGAATTGGCACTAGTAAGAATGACAACTATTGAGGATGCTTATCAATTCTCTCTAAAATTTGAAGAACAAATGAATAAGAGGTTAGAGAGTAAACAAAGAGGCGGAGGTTGTGGTGGAAGAGCTGGTAGACATCCATATGGAGGTCAAAGTGGTAGCCAAACGAAGCATGAAGGAACTAGCAGCAACCAAGATCAGAAACATGAAGATTCATATTAGCCTTGTGATCAAAGCAATGGAGATCGGCGGGGCAGAGGACGAATTGGACTCAGATCAGGAAGAGGAGGTTTTAGAGGAACATGTTTCCAATGCAGAGAAGGACATAGGGCTTATGAATGCCCTCAACATCAAGGAAAGTCAAACAGGAGGCTTGATGACAATGCTCAAGTTTCCCATGTAGATGAAGATGCACAGTCCTCATATTCTGAAGATGTTGAATGGGGTGAGACCCTTGTTGTCAGGAGAGCGTTATTGAATGAGGATAAGGAACCAAATCAAAGGAATAATTTGTTTTGCACTCGTTGCAAGTGCAAAGGTAAGGTTTGCAATGTTATCATTGATGGAGGTAGCATAGATAATTTAGTATTTGAAGAAATGGTCAGTAAATTGCAATTGGAAAGGAAAATGCATCTGAATCCATACCAAATTGCGTGGTTACAGAAGGAGATTCAAAGAGCATTGGTCAATGAGCAATGCCTGATAAAATTTGAAATTGGTAATTACCATGATGAGGTTTTGTGTTATGTCATACCTATGGATGTCTGTCACATGTTGTTAGGTAGACCATGGAAGTTTGATCGGCAAGCAGTGCACGGTGGACATGCTAACACTTATTCATTAACAAAGAATGGTGTTCAGCATAACCTGAAGCCTCTAGAAGATGCAGGAGAAAAGGAGTGCAAAAATGCAAAGATTTTTTTGGTCAATGGAAGAAAATTTTGGGAAGGTATAAAACATGAGCACATGTGCTTTGCATTAATTCCAAGAACTAAAAAGGAAGTTAGCAATGAAGTTCTTGTAGAAGTATGTGGTTTGCTAGATGAATTCTAGAGTTTTATTTATGATAATGTGCTTGAAGGATTACCACCAGTAAGGAATATTAGTCATCAGATGGATTTGATTCCTAAAGCCAGTTTTCCAAATAAGGCAACCCATCGAATGACTTTATCAGAGAATGAAGAGTTGAACAGACAAGTGCAAGAGTTGTTGTGAACATGATTGATTAGAGATAATTTGAGTCCATGTTTAGTACTTGCAGTACTAGCACCTAAGAAGGATGAAGAATGGTGAATGTGTACTGATTCTAGAGCCATCAATAAGATTAACATCAAGTATTGGTTTCCCTTTCCAAGGATGGATGACATTATGGACTACATGAGTGGAGCTGAGTATTTCACAAAGATTGATCTGAAGAGTGGTTACAACCAAATTCAAATTAGACACGAAGATGAATGGAAGACAACTTTCAAGACCAAAGAAGGCCTGTATGAGTAGTTAGTCATGCCTTTTGGGCTAACCAATGCACCCAACACATTTATGAGGCTCATGAATGAGGTATTGAAATAATTTCTGGGTAAATTTGTCATTGTTTACTTGGATGACATTTTGATTTTTAGTAAGATGTTGGAGGAGCACTTGATGCATATCCGAGAATTTTTCAAGAAGTTGAGAGAGGAGAAGTTGTTGACCAACTTGAAGAAATGTAGTTTTGTGAAATGTGAGTTGGTGTACTTGGGATTTTGTTATCTCAACAGAGGGTTTGAAAATGGATCTAAAAAAGGTGAAATCCATTGTGGAGTGGCCAACACCAAGAAGCGCTACTGAGTTAAAATATTTTTATGGTTTAGCAAGTTTTTATTAGAAGTTCATTAAAGGATTCAGTAGTATTTGTGCACCCCTAACTGAAACAATGAGAGGGGATAGAAAAGAATTCAAATGGAGTACAAGAGCAGCAAAGAGTCTCAATTTGTTGAAGAAGAAGGTCATGGAGTAGCCTGTTTTGGCACTCCCATATTTCAATAAAGTATTTCAAGTAGGTTGTGATGCCAGTGGAAGCACCATTGGAGTTGTTTTAAGTTAGCAAGGTAGACCTATTGCTTATTTTAGTGAGAATTTGAATGATGCAAAGAAGAAATATTTTGTTTATGATTAGGAATTCTACGCCATAGTTCAAGCTTTGAAAAAGTGGAGACATTATTTGTTGCCAAAAAAATTTGTTTTGTTTACTAATCATCAGGCTTTACAGTATTTGAATAGTCAAGGAAAATTGAATCAAAGGCATTTGAAGTGGGTTGAATTTCTGTAGATTTATACATTTGTGTTAAATCACAAGAGTGGAAGGTCGAATAGAGTTGCAGACGCCTTAAGTAGAAGGAAAAATTTGTTAACAAAATTGCAGGTTGAAGTAGTTGGGTTCAATGAACTCAAAAGTTTGTATTTGGAAGACCCTAATTTTGTAGAGGCTTGGAAAGCTTGCATGGAGCCTATCACATTGGATAGGATGAGATGGTTGGATTTTATAGTCCAAGATGGTATCTTGTTTAGAAGGAATCAATTGTTCATTCCTAGAAGTTCCATGAGAGAGAATTTGATCAAAGAGAAGCATAGTGGTGGATTGGCAGGACACTTTGGTTGGGATAAGACCATTGCTATTGTTGGTGAACATTATTATTGGCCACAGTTGGAGCAGTATGTGAAGAAGTTTGTACAGAACTGTAGAATATGTCAAATAGTGGAAGGAACAAGCCAAAATATGGGGTTATACCAACCGTTACCTATACCAGAAAGGTCGTGGCAAGATACCAGCATGGAATTTGTTCTTGGTTTACCAAGGATGCAACATGGTCATGACTCCATATTTGTGGTGGTGGAAAAAATTTCAAAGATGGCACACTTCATTCTGTGTCATAAGACTAGTGATGTTGTTCATGTAGCAGAATTATTTTTCGAGGTGGTAAGACTACATGGTCTACCCAAGAGCATAGTTTCAAATCGAGATAATAAGTTCATTGGTTATTTGTGGAGGATGTTGTGGAAGAAGTTGAAAACTGATTTGAAGTTTACCTCAACACACCATAGACAGATGGACAAACAAAGGTAGTCGATAGGAGTTTGGGTAACTTGCTAAGACGCTTAGTAGGAGATAGACCCAAGGGATGGAATTTGATTTTGTCCCAGGCAAAATTTTCTTACAACAATTTTGTCAATAGGAGCACTAGTATATCACCATTCTATATTGTGTATGGGAGTAGTTCGAGAACTGCTACTTAATTGAGGAAGATGGATAAGGAAGGAAAACATATTGTTGAAGCTGAGGATTTTGCTGAACATATAAAGAATGTGCATGAAGAAGTTAGGGAGCATATTAATAAGATGAATACACAGTACAAGGTGAAGGTAGATCAAAAAAGAAGGCATAAGGAGTTTTATGTTGGAGATGAAGTCATGGTTCATTTGCGGAAGGAAAGGTTCCCAATTGGTACATCAATAAACTGAAGATGTAGAAGTTTGGACCATGTAATATTTTGAAGAAACATGACTCAAGAAACATGTACAAGGTGGATTTTTTGAGTGGGATTCATGTCTCACTAGTATTTAACATTTAAAATCTAATAAAGTATCATGAAGGAAATAAGGAGCATGAGTTGGTAAAAGCACAACGGAGTGTTCCAGCACCAATAATAGAAAAAGAAGAAATTGAAGAGATCTTGGATACACGTGTGGGGAGAAGCACCAAGAATAGGCAGTACAATGAATACCTAATGAAGTGGAAGGGAAGGCTAGTTGAAGATTCAACTTGGTTATCCGAGTTAGAGGTTAGTTGTCTTGGTTTTCCTCTAACTCTTGAGAAGTGACAGAGTCACTTTTCAAAACTACCTTGGGTGTTTGATGCAGGAGAACTAGGGTGAAGAGTAATCTTGCATCATCAAATTTTGTGTTTGTTTGTTTCGAATAAGGGTGATCATGTCTATCGGCGGTACTTTGGCTAATTAGCAGGACTTTCCTTCAAGTCCCATTGAAAGACCAGTGGTGTTGGCAGTGGTACCAAATGAAGCTTCATCGGTGTGAGGTTCTCTCATCGGCGGGACGACATTCCTTGTCCCTCTGACGGGGCAATATCGTAGTGATTGGCGTGACATTGGAGAAGTCCCTTTGATGGCCCGACAAAGTGGTGAGGTCAGTGGTGTACACACAGTTATTCCCTGCATACCCCACTAAGAATTTAGTGGGACCTGATCAAGACCCGCAGGGTCAGCGGGGGACGACAGTGATTGAATGTTGAAGATCATAGGTGCTTATCTCATCGATGGGACATTGGAGTATCAGTAGTAGTCTAGAAGATGTCCCTCCAATACAATAATAAGGAGGCGACGACAAAGGTTGACTGAATGGTGAGTTGGAAGAACAGACAAACCTAGTGACGACACATGGTATGATAGCATTCGTTGATTCACATCGTTGTTGCTAATCATCTAGGTCAAATGAATTTATGGGCATGCAATGAATGACTGGAAAATGACTTACTAGGGAATGAATGAGAATGCAGTCATAGAAATTTATGTAACTTCTTGGAGAATATACATGGCTACTATTACAACGGTAAGGAAGGAGGAGAGACAACAAAATGAAAAGGGAATGTCCTGAAGAGGACAGAGAACGAAGAAAGTGGAAAATGAAGACCGAGGTTTCGACATCTGAGAAACCCAAATCTACACTTAGCAGATGAATGTAATAAGTTTCCCATGAGATGGAATGTAATTCCATAATGTCATTCCAGCAATAAAGATAATTCTTGCGGTGCAAACCTAGTAGTTTATGTTGTTCTAGCTTGCAAGGGGAGTCCCCTTCACCAGTTAAGACCTTATATGCTTTTTTAATTGAATAATTTTATAATTTAGAAGTCATCCAATGTAATTCATCTTCCTGAGTAGAATATCAAACTTTCCTCTTTTTAATTCATTTCTAAGAGTTTTTTAGCTCTTGGAAAGGGATAATGATCAAGGGATTCCTATATAAATTTTAGAGGAAAAATAGTTTTTATTGACAATGAAGTAATACATCACTTTTATACCCTAGTTTTGTTGAAGGTGGATTTTAGCCTTTGTTAGGTATTGACTTTTTGCTAGAGGCTTTGGCCCATTCTACGAGTCTTCCCAAAATAACAATTTCTCCTCATTGTGAGTTATCTAGGGGAGGTAAGGTAAAATAACTTCTTGGGAATTGACTAAGAAGTTCCACATTTTTGAACTTGAGGGTGGATTAGCTATGGTGAAGATTCATTCTTTGTCCCATGTGTCTAAATAATTTCCCCTAATGATTCAACACCATTTTAATTTATGATTTGAGTATAAATTCCAAGTCAATTTTTCTCCTAAAGAAAATTGTTGGGCTTCTAAATTATGGATTCCCACTCCACCCTCAACATTTGCACTACAAACCTTGTTCCAAGAGATTAATGCAATTTTTCTTTTTTATTTGCATTACCTTTCCATAGGAAATTTTTAGTCTACTTCTCAATTTCATACATGATATCTTTAGGAATCTATAAGACTACCATCATATAGATTGGAATAGTTGAGAGGATTTATTTGGTCATTTTGATTCCTACTACCATAATGAGCCATTTTTCTTTCCAAGATGATTTCTCTTTACTATTGGAGAGTAGACATTCCTCCATAACTCTTTCTTGTGTCCAACAATAAATAAGGGAATTCATAAATATTTATAGTAGAGATTTTGATCTATGTTTGAGGGGGAGTGTTTTGGAAAAATATCTTTGATTTGGAAGCATTGAGTTTTTTACCAGATACTACACAATAATCATGTAAAAAAATTAAAATTGTTCCATCATCATCAATTCTAGCTTGGTCAAAAAGTTAGGTGTCATCTGGAAATAGTGTGCATGAGTAATTGGTTTTAAGAATTTGTTAAAAGATATGCCTTTCTTGTTCTTATTGCATTATTCTATAACGGATCTAATAAGGGCTTCTACCAAGATGATAAAAGAGAAAGGGAGAGATAGGATCTCCTTGTTTGAGGCCTTGAGAGGGAGGGAAGATGCCACATGGGCTACCATTTAGAAGGATTCAGAATCTTGGGTTTGAAATACATGAATAAATCTTATAAAAGAGATACCATTAACTATGGGAAGACTTTTGGTGAATCCCTTGGTCTCATTTTCCTATTTTTATTTAGCAGTAGGTAATGGTTGTAGTAAACCTACAAAAATGACTCACTCTCCTTCACTCGAATGGTAAGTAGTCTACACCTTGATATTCTCAGCAACAGCTTCTTTGAAGCACTATTGAGTGATTCTCCCTCTTATTTTTCCCCAAGTCTTGTAGTATATAGAGTTTATCATCTTGGGTGTTTCATGCAAGGCCTTCATAATCCCCTATTTCATCTTAGAATCAAGTACAAAAAAATATTATTTTGTGTACCCAATGAGACCATTTTCTCTCACCCACTTATCATCCTTCATGTTTCTATCTATGATGTGAGTAGAAATTATACTCTTGGCATTTTCTATCATGATAAAATCATTCCATCACCTAGCATGATAGAAATAGAATAAGGAATGGGAATTTTGAGAAAGACATCAATAGTTACTTCCCTTTTTCCTTAATATAAAAACCATTATCTTGGTTTTTTCTTACCCATTTCTATTGAAAATATTCCAAGTCATGATGATCTTAGAAGAGTATCAAGCCATTGTAATTTTTCCTAGCCACATAACTACAATGAACCTAGTTGTATCTAATTTTTCCAAAACATACTTGATGGTAAGGATCTCCTTCTCATAAACAAAGATCATTTTTTGCCTTTTTTGACTTCACGATCTTAGTTTTAGTGGAGTCCCATTTTTGCATTGATATGGCCTCAATACCTTGTCCTAGAGCACCACACTCCACTACACATGGATGTGAGAAATATAAAATGAAAAATATAGAACATGTGTTGAATTCTTTCTTAGGATTATCACAATATTGTTGTGTTCTATTCATCCATGCATGAGCTCCCTTTTCTGACATATTGGTTAAGGGTGCAACTATATATGAAAACCCCTCAATAAAACTCCTTTTATTATTGCATAGGTTAAAGAATCTTCTCAATAGAGTTAGTGTAGTAGGGAATTCCTAGAATAGAAAAAATGAATCCTCTCCAAATCCCCCACATTCCTTGAGCATTAATGACATGACCCAAGTGTAAAATCTTTGTGCTCTTGAATTCAAACTTAAATCATTTTTCAATTAGAGCATGTTGCTCTAGAATCCAAAGGATCAAATCTAGGTGTTTCATATGATTATTCAATGCCTTTCTATCCATCAATTTATCATAAAAATCTATCAATTTTTTTTTAAATATCCATTAAATACATGTTTCACCTTGAATTGGAAAGTACCCCAAGTATTAATCACATTGAATGGTATAACCAAGAAATAAATTCACATCCAATAGGTCATATGAGAGTTGAGCATATTCCTTTTGAGAAAAATTTTAATGGTAGCTTTCTCACAAGTAATTCTATGGCTTGTTGGAATTCTCTATCAAATAGTGATATTGGGGACATATTGTGGAGCACCATATCATGTTGATTTAAAAATGTTTGAATACCAAAATAAAGACTATGTTGTTCACCATATAATAAGAGGATATGTACACTATCCATCACTAAGATACTTTCTTTCCAAGAAACGTGTTTCTTGCAAGTCATCTTATTTGTGACTCCTCCAAGAGTTTTGTTAGAGACACCTCCAAGCATCACATTTTTCTTTTGAATGTAAACTTTAGCTCCCTACTTTGATGAATTTGAAGGAACTCAACAATGGAATGTAACCAATCTACACCCATAAATATTTAAGTCCCCACAACATATAATGCATCACATACCTTATTCTCACCCATGGTTGCATCAAGTGGTCAACTAACACACATGAAAGGTATGATATGTCTATTATAAGTGATGATAGTTAATCCTACAAGTACTTCAACCTTCATCTACCACACCATTCATTTTATTTGGAGTTATCTATGAATAGCACCTACATCCCACATCATCATGCCTGCGAAATCTAAGATTAATAGAAAGAATTATGTTTCCATTTTGTACCCTTCATCTTTTCATCACCGTTAGAGTGCTTCTCATAATTAAAATAATTTTTAAATGATATGGTATGAGACTAGTGTAAAAAATAATTTCCACAACTAACCTTTTTTGATTTAGATGTTTTTAAAAGATTCAAAATGTGTAGCACCACTCTTCTTGTGACCCAAAATATTAAAGAAAGTGAACAACTAGGACAATTTTTTACTTGCATGTCCATCAACATAATTATTATAAAAATTAGCCCCATATAGAACCAATTGAAATAGTGAGAGATGATTGGGGGTTCCTTGAATTGACACATATATTTCACTTATGTCTTCAACAAATGATATTTGTTTCTACTTATCTTCATCAAAATTAATCTTTTTTTGATATTCAACTTTATAAATCACTATGGTATCCCTTTTGAAACTAAGGTCCATACCTTCCATCCTCTTGGTGGATTCCTAATGAGTCCAAATAATGGCTCAATTTTGATAGGGTTTATCATATATTTGTTGTTGTTACCATAGACTTTAGCACCTAGTTATTGACACTCTCTATGTTATTTCCCTAAAGTTATGAACCTTGGGCATGAACTTATCCTTGTGACTTTTGATAATATTAACCTGCTATGTGATATATTTATGTGAATATTACATGTGATTGAATGAATGTTATTCTAAGGTGATTATGGATACACAATTGTTTTGTGCACGCTAATGTTATTATGTAGGTTTACATCAAGATGCAAATATAAATGAAGATTGCAAGGTGGAAGGAGTTCATGCCAGCTGGTCAGTTGCTAAAGAAGTCAAAAAGATGGTCATTAAAGAGGTCAATGGAGGAAACTCCTAGCTCATGTGGAAGTTGTAACTTATCTTAAATGATCATGTCTATTAGTTGAGCAAATCTAGGGGGTGTTGCTGTGTTGGATCCTTGTTAAGGAAAGTCTACTTTGACTAAATTTGGCACATGCATAACTTCCTCCCTCTTTTTTATGCTTTCAATAAATGGCATCCTCCTATTCTATTGGAGTCAACTGCCTTGTTAGTTAGGAATTAGTTAGAAGCTTTTCTCCTATAAATAATGGTCAGATGCCCCTTTTCACAAGGTTGGATGTTTTGAGATTGTACTTGCATTTTTAGTTTCAAGTAATATAGTCATATTGTTGATATGATGTAATCATGTTTTCAATGAATAAAATGATACTTTGATTTTCTACATCTAAGTTAGCTTAGGGAAGACTCATTCAAGGGGGCCCACTTGGTGAGAATTGCATCCATTTAGTTTAATAGTTATTTTTCTATTTAGTAATTAGTTTTAGTTTCAACAGTTGTCTATTCCTGCAACCATTGGAACTTTGTTTTGTGACTGTTCCTGCAGCCAAGGCAAACAGAGTAACTTTTTGTCTGTTTGCTGAGATTTCTATTTCTATCATCCATTCCAGTTCAGTTGTTGATGCTCAGTTTAGTTGATAATTCATGCTTATTGCATATGCTAGTTCCCTTCCAACATTTTATTTTCAATACTATTTCCTAGAGGATTGATAGGACATCTTGTTTAGTGAGCCTCAGATGAACAATGAACTCTAGGATAGTTATATTTGGGGCTTAGTTATTGAACCATTAGAGGAGGCCAACAATTCCTTCATTATTTATTTTTCCTCTCTCTTTGTTTAATCTAATTGTAATTCGTTCTTTAGTTCATGCTCCATAGTTTCTTCCTTAACCCTTTCCAATTTTTCCTCTTATTTTTGTTCCTCAATAGATTATGCTCAAGTACATCTATCACTAGTTCAAGTTCCATAATTTGCATTTCTATCCTTTAATCAATATTTTCTTACTCCTCTTTTGACATCATTTCATATTTTCCTTAAAATTTGTTGCTAAACTTCCAAGATTATTTGCATGAGAAGCAATGTTTCTTTATTTTGATCTCATTTCTAGTATCATGATTCATCTTCTTTGTAAAAATTGGAGGTGTGGTCCTCCTAGGGTTTTTGTGATCCTTCCTTTGATTTGCTCCCATATAATTTCTTTGAAAATGTTCTATATTTTAGTGTTGAGTGTGGCTCTAGTTCTGAATGCTCTTTATTTTGCAAGAATATTTTATATTCCTTATTCTAAGTGATCTTCTTAGCAAAAAAATTCATTTCTAGATTTTCTTCTTCCTTTCTTAACTTTCTTAAGTGTTTACATAGACCCCCTTTTCCTTACACCTTTAAGAGCCTTTCAAATGGAGGTGCATATTTGAAACCATCATATTGCTTCTAATACTCTTTTATTGTATTTATTCAAACTCTTCTTCCTATAGTCTCTCTAGTATTTCATACTCGTTCTTTTGTCCAATTGTACCTATGACATTATTAATATTCTTAAAATTTGAGAAATATGTTGAATCTTGGATCTCCTTCATGGGGTTGTGTAGTGTCATAAAATTGCACCCTGTGGCTATAGTGGAGAAAAATGTATCCCTTTACATTTTCACTCTTTGTTTGGGCCCTCTTAATTAATGGACTTAATTATGCCTTAATAAGCCCTATTATTCATCTACAAGCCTAATAAATTATATTTTTTGAAGGGGAAACCCAAAAATAATTAATTGCCAACACATAACACTTTACCTTGAGCAATGTGTGTTCTAGGAATAGGGACCTAGGACCCATTCACCCATGGGAAAATTGGTCCTCCCTAGGCCTTTGAACCTAAATTTAAAATATGTTTTTGGTGGTATTTTAAGGTCCTCGAATCCATATTTTAATGTCGACTTGTGATATTTGAATTTCAGGAAATTAAGGATACCTACGTTTAAATACAAGGTTATTTTCTAAGTTTCACCTAGAGAACTTTTAGGAGATTTCAAGTACAAGTTTACAAGAGCTAAATTTGATGATCAAGATCATTCAAGAGTGGATATATTAGCGATTTATTGCAAAAATCAAGATCCAAGCATCATGTCAAAGTCTTCTTGCATCATGAATGTTTTTGGAGCTAACATTGTGATGTAGGTTTCAAGATCAAGTCAAGCATTCAAAGCATCAATTCAAACATAAAGATTTGCATTCATTGAATCCATTTTATACAAGATCAACATCAATATTGTAGATTTCCAAAGGTTTATTCAAGGGTTTGGTGAGTTTCAACATAGCTTGTTCATTCATCATTCCTTTCCTATTTTTTGTTATTTCAATTCAAGGTTTGATTACTAAAATGGAGCTTGACCATGGCAAACCCCCATTCACCAAAAATAAACAATTTTTCCCCTCTTGTGTTTGTGTTGCATATTTTAGGTTGAAGAAGGATTGAAGATCTTTTGGAGAGAAAGATTGGAAGAGTTGTCAAAGTTGTCAAATCATGAAATCTCACCGACAAATCTGATTTCTGACTTTTTGACATTGAAACCTAGACAAATAAGAAGCTACAGATTAGTATTAGAGGCTCCCAAAAGTTGATTGAAAACCCTGACAAAAGACCCATTTTCCCATGGGTGAATAAGTCTCAAACAACCTTCAGAAACTAACTTTTGGTGACTAGTAAACATCATTTTTCCCTTCTCAGATATGCAAAAAGTTTGTTGTTTCTGTCAATATTGAGCTTTTTATTGTTGTTACAAGTTTTAATTGGCATAATTAGGTTGATTTTCTATTTTTAGTTTTTCTCCCAAAAGTACTGTTTGAACTTTACCCCCATCCTCAAGCATAAGAAAATATGAAGATTCTCACATTGAGTTGATTCACCTAAGGGTTGTTAGTTCTTTGTGGGGATTTCATTTCCTAATCAAAATAGGAAGATAGGGTCCATCATACCCCCTTATTACTATTTCAAATCAATTCAAACCCCTAACCCCATTTTCCTATAGTTCATTTTGGTGAACCCGACTTTTGAGTATCATTTAAATTTCTAATTTTTGAGTCCATTTCAATCCTAGATCTAGGATTTGCATTAATTTGCATTGCATTGTGTTGGTGTAATTAAATGTCTTGTACCTTGTCCTAGGTCATGATTACACCTTAGTTAAGTTTACTTAGGGACCACATAGGAGGTTGTTGGAGATTTTCCACTTTTGGTGGACTTGACATGTCATTACCACATCACTTCCACCTTTTGTGGACACATCATGTGATCATATCTCCACCTTTTGAGGGTGATCCACCTTTTGTGGAGATTATCACATTATCCTTTCCCACTTTAGGTGGAGTGATAACTCTTCATTGTTGTCTCATGTCATAAGATTACGACACTTTTCATAATCTTATGCCCTCCTATGTTCTCACCTTGGCTATATGACCAAGGGGTCTCCTATGTACTATTGGCTCATTATCTCATATTATTGACATTGAATATAGTTTATTCTTGTCATCTTGTTTCTATCTCTTTTTTGTTTGTGCTTTCTATTAGGCCTCTAGATCTTGGGTGGCTACCTTCATAGCCAATTCTTACACATTGCATTAATTTTAATCTCATTTAGGGTTGCTTACTTGCATTAGTTTGCATCTCATTTAGGGTTTTAGGTTTGCATTCTTGCATTCTTTAAAATCTGGAAAATTCAAAAATATCAATAATTTTGCATAGTGTTTACATAACATTGCATGATCAGTCATTTATATCAAAAAATTGAATCAAAATCGCACCTCAAATTAGGAATTTTTGCTTGTCATTTAGCATCATTTTTCACTTGCATTTAGATCTGATTTTCTAGAAATCTAAAACTGTAACCACCTGTTTGAAACCAGAATCTGAAAAACATAAAATTCAACTTAGAAATTTGTAACTTAATTTTTAAAAACCTTGAAGCAAGACCCATTCACCCATGGGTGAATGAGTTCCTGATTAGGGATTTTTCTGCATTTTTTAGCATCAAAAACATTATTTCTACATTCTATATTCTTGCATCTAGTTTGTTGTTTCAGTTTCCAGAATTTATGTTTTTTGCAATTGTTCATATTAATGTTAGTTTGTCCAAATTAGTGCATTGTTTGAATTCAAAATTGCATTTGAAAAAGACATAATTTTCAAGTTTTTGCATAGCATAAAAAAAAAATTATTTGTTTAAAATTTAGAAATTGATTTTTACATACTTGCATTACGCTTTATATTATAGGGTGTTTGATTTTATTTTACCTATTCTTCATTTTGGGTGCACCTTGGGTTTGTGAAATTTGTATGAGCTTCAGAATTTAGTGTCCTATTGCCAATATTGTTGTGAGACGTAGTTTGAGACTCATGTCATATCATGATACACCACTCGTCATGGATCTTGGGTTTTCCAACTTTCACTCATAGTGTTGACACTAGTCAACCCACTATGGACCATAACCTTGATACTTCATTTCGTCTGACCTCCTTACCAAAAACCAATGCTACTAGTGTTGAATCAATGGTTGTTAATTCCCCTCAAAAGAACTTAAGAATAATGGATGAAGAGTTAGAAAAATTGAAAAACTTTGTGAGTTCTGAATACATTGCTAGTATTGCAGTTCCTCTCATAGATAACATGAGGAGAATAATTGATAATGAACTGGGAATAGATGTTGTGTGTAGCTTAAGTGAAATCATTAACAATCATGTCCCTACAATGACTAGTTGCACTCAAGCTTTGGGGTATACTCAAAGCCAAGGTGGAAATTCAATTCCTCCTTCCACAACCATGATCTCTATTCCTACATACACTAATCCACCTGTTACTACAACCATGCAACCCACTAGCAATGTTCACAGTACCTTAGGTATTTCCACTGGGAATCCCTCTAGCTTTGTGCATTCAAATCCCATATCTCCTAATCCATCTCTCCTCACAAATTTACAGTTCACCTGTCCTCTAAACACATACACACCTCCACGATATTCACCTCCATATCACAACACAAACAATTATCCCATCATTAACCAACTCCTACAAAGTGTTTCATCCCTCCAACAACAAATTGCTACATTGAATCAAAATCAAAATGGCCAACCTTCATAATATGTCAAAAGAAACCCATTATCCTTGGAGATATTAAGAACACAAATGCACAAGGTATATAAATTCCTAGATTTGAGAAAAATGGTGGGAAAGGAGATCCTGTTAGCCATGTTTGCGCATACACAACCTTATGTAGTGGTTTCATTTTTGAGGATAAACTCTTGGCTAAGCTCTTCCCTAGATCCTTGAAAGAAACTGCCTTGGAATGGTTTTGTTCCTTATTGAATAACTCAATACGTTCATTTAATGAACTCATTGATGTATTTCTTAATCATTTCCAAGTGCACATGAGTCCTAAAATGACCCTAGCAGATTTAATGAGATGTCAGAAAAAGGATGATGAAAAGGTCACTGACTTTATCTCCCGTTATCAATTTCTTTATTCACAAATCAACATTAAGATTCCTGATCTTGATCTTCAATGAATGTTCATTGAGAATTTACAAAATAAACTTTAAGATAAGATTGGGATGATGAAACTCCCTTCCTTCACACAATTGTGTGCAACCCTTCATAATTACCAAAACTCAATTAGTATTTGTGAAGTGAAAACTCCCTCTAGTCGTCCTAAAAAATTCAAATCGCCTCAAAACAATTACCAACCATTCAAGAAACAAAATAAGGGCTTTATACAACTTAATCCCCCTCAACCAACTCAACATGTTGACACCCAAGTGGTTGCTATAAATATGACAAATCCATATACATTTGGAGAGAGAAATAGGCAATTTACTTGTCTACCTGATACCCTTCATAACACCATGTTGCAACTCTTAAACAAGAACTTAATTTCCTTACCTCTTGTTAGAGCATTTGATCCTACTAAACCTTTACCTCCAAACTATAGACAAAATGCCTTTTTCCATTATCACTGATGAAATGGACATGCTACGGAACATTGTAAGTGTCTTAAACATATTGTGCAAGACCTCATTGATTCTAATCACATTCAAATTGGTGGTTTTAATGATCAAGGTAATAATTTTGCTGCCCCTCCTAACCAAAATTTGTAAATCTTTACCAATCCTATGCCAAACCATAACATATCCTTTGTCAAAGCTAGTGAAACTAAGAATGATGTGATGAATGCTGACACAAATGATGATAACATGAAAGAAAATGAGGAAAATCCTATAGATAAGATAGTTGGAATAATTGAAGTTCAGCCTCATAAGGGCTAAACTAAAATTCCCCTTGATGTTGCTTTTTCACAACATGACACAATCAAACATGCACTTGATGGTCCTCTTTACATAGTTGGAAGAATTAATGACAAGCCTACTAATGGGATATTAAGTGATCTCGTCTGTGTAGAGGATGTGATCACTGAAGAATTCTTGTTTGTGTACGAGCTTTATCAAGATACTTATGAACATTCGAAAGCATGGATAAAAAAACATCATGGTTTTGCTTGCCCTATGATAGGTTCGATAACTCTTCCTTTAAAAGTTGAACCAAAACAATTAAGATTCACCATCATCTCATCATCAGACCAATTTCATGTGAAGTTAGGCTACCCATGGCTTCGCTCCATGAAAGTTGTCCTGTCAGTAGTGCATAAATGCTTAAAGTTTCCATTTGGCAATGAGATTTTTAATGTGCACCATAACTTGGCTTTAATCCCGTGTTTTCCTATGGGAATTTCTCATTGGACTTCTTTTGGCCTGAACCTATGGAACCTATTAGGCCTCATGAGGACTTATTTTTCAAATCTTATAAAAAGTTTAAGGAAAAGTGCATAACAGAATTATCCCTTACTAGCATGCCTCAACCTACAATTGAGCCTCCCATCCTTGATGAGATAATGATTGAACCAAAAGCCCTTCCAAGTAACCAAGACAATTCCATGACAAATCCTTCACCCATTTCCTATGAGAAACCACAAGATAACCAAATAAGTCTTATTATGCCTCCTAAAATAATACAAGTTTATAAAGTTAATGAGAAAGTGATTGAACAACCTCCCATGGTTCCTTCTATTCCTCCCTTGCGGGAAGAAAATAAACCAATGGTTGATAAACCCACTCCTACACAATCACAACTTGAAAACCAAATAAAAAGAAACTGAAATGCTAGAGAGCGTAGACGTAGATGTCATGTTATTGCTCGTTTGTTACAAACAAAACATGAATCAACAAATCAAGATCAAACAATACCTCAAGAAATGCATGATGACTCTCCACCTTCGCCGCAACAAGAAAGCTCTATATCTTGAACACAAAAACAACAAGAACCTTCCATGGATATTATCATTAGACCTCCTGTTGTGATTAACTTGGATGTTGACAATGAGATTGCTAAAATTGTTGAGGAAGTGCATAATGAGTTAAATGTATTATTTTCCTCTTCCATAAGCTTAAATGATAACAACCATGATGATCCTCCTGCAAAGAGTGATTCACCACATGTTGAACTTGGTAATTTCCTAGTTTGGCACTTGACATTGTCCCTTTGGCTAGTTATCCTCCTTCCACATATACTAAACAAGATTGGGATGCAAATGACCTGCTATAGGTTGATTCGCATGTGCCATACTAGTCTTTTCTTTTCTTTTTTTCTTTTCATGTCGTTGTGATTGCATGTGTGTAATTTGATCCCCCGTACAATTTTTCTTGGCATGTCTTTATATGTTTGTGAGCATACTTTGGATGACCCTTGTCACTCTATTGGTGCAAGGATACAAAGGAAGAAAATCTGTTGTGACATTCTTCTATTTGTATCTTCATTCTTCTATCTGTCATAACCATTTATCTTTTCTCTTGTCTCATGTTTTCCTTTTGGGATGATGCAAGGCATCGAGACATTTAAGTCTCTTCCATGTTGACCCAACATTTTTTCTTTGTTTTCACTCTCTATGTGTCATTCTTCTTGTTCCATTAGTTATTTGGGGAATGATGACATTTTCGAGCTCTATAATATCATTGTAGCAAAGACATATGCTGACCCAAAATCCCTGGATCCCTTATGTGTTTGGGATTTTATTTGGGGCCAACCCCTTTTCATGACATAGCTTCATTTGGAAACATATGCTCGACATAGGGCTTTCCAAATAAGCTCTCATGCCTTCTTTATTGTTAGCATTTAATATTGGCTACTTTAAAGTACTTTCTCACAATGTGGTGTTTAACAATTTCTATCATTTTGAAATTTTTAACTATATCTTATGTTTCACAGTGTGGTCTTCTTACTTCTTGTGATGTGTCTTCTTCTTGGTGGTTTCATTGGGTTTGATGTCCTCCAAGATTGTCACCTTTCTTGGCATATGGCATTCCTCTTAGTGGGGATGCTACACATTGCATTCCTTAAGTTGTGAATCTTTTATCCTAGACTTTTCCTTTCTTGGAGACATTAGACACAATGTTCCCTAAGAAGAGACATTTCATGAACTCAACAAAACCCCTTTGAACATGTCTTATCCTATTTGCATTTTGTTCATAAGTTTTTAGCATAACACAACTTGCTAACCTTGTGAAGCTCAAAGTTACAACCCTTTTTCACGGCCACCAAGCATAACACACCTTATTTAGTGGAGTCATCTTTATTCATAAGTGCTTAGCATGACACAGTTTGCTAGCCTTATGAAGCTCGAAGTTCATATTTTTTTGGTGGCACCTTATCAAAGTTATTAGAGGTATAGCTTTGGTATGGTTAGTACGATGAGATCCTATAGACTTGGCATGCATTTCTCATTGTACGGTGAGAGCCTATAGACCTGGCATGACTTTCTCATTTAGTCACTTTTTGGGGGCTCACCTAGTGGACAATAGATTTCACTAGCCCATGTGAGCATGCATTGGTGTTTTCATAGTGGACAATGAGTTCCACTCGTAAACATTTTTGTACAAATAGCTAAGGCTTGATCCACATTGAGTTGGAAAAAAAGTCGAGGCTTGATCCACCCCTTTTTCTTTTTTCTTTGAGTCTTTGACATTGTATGATTGAGTATCTTATCATTGCTGCTACATCTATATAACATAGGCATGTGTCTCCTTGTGCCTTTGTTGGTTTTCCATGAGATCTTAGATCTTGGGGGCTTGATCATCCTCCTTGATCTTGGCCTTCTTATCTTTCCAACAATTGTACAATTAGACCTCTCTTGATTGTCTACTTTAGTGTGAGTTTGACGCAAGGCCTTCTTCTCACTAAAGTGGGGCCTAAATGTAGTGTAGAAAAATGTATCCCTTTACATTTTCACACTTTGTTTAGGCCCTCTTAATTAAATGGACTTAATTATTCCTTAAAAATACCTATTATTCATCTACAAGCCTAATAAATTATATTTTTCGAAGGGGAAACTCGATAATAATTAATGCCAACACATAACACTTTACCTTGAGCAATGTGTGTTCCAAGAATAGGACTTGGGACCCATTTTACCATGGGTGAATGGGTCCTCCCTAGGTCTTTGAACCTAAATTTAAAATATGTTTTTGACAGTATTTTAAGGTCCCCAAATCCATATTTCAATTTCGGCTTGTGATATTTGAATTTTGAGAAATTAAGGATACATACCTATAAATACAAGGTTATTTTCTAAGTTTCACCTAGAGAACTTTTAGGAGATTTCAAATACAATTGTACAAGAGATAAAGTTGATGATCAAGAGCATTCAAGAGCAGATATATCAGTGGTTTATTACAACAATCAAGATCCAAGCATCATGTCAAAGTCTTCTTGCATCATGCATGTTTTCAGAGCTAACATTGTGATGTAGGTTTCAAGATAAATTCAAGCATTCAAAGCATCAAGATCCACATTCATTGAATCCATTTCATGCGAGATCAACATCAATATTGCAGATTTCCAAAGTTTTATTCAAGGGTTTGATGAGTTGCAACATAGCTTGTTCATTCATCATTCCTTTCCTATTTTCATTATTTCAATTCAAGGTTTGATTACCAAAATGGGGTTTGACCAACGCAAACCTCCATTCACCAAAAACAAACTTTTTCCCCTCTTGTTATTGTGTTGCAGATTTTAGGTTGAAGAAGGATATAATATCTTTTAGAGAGCAAGATTGGAAGAGTTGTCAAATCTGTTGTGAAATCACAAAATCTCACCTATAGATTTGATTTCTGACTTTCTGACATTGAAACTTGGACGAGTCAAAAGCTACAAATTAGTATCTTGAAAGTTGATTGAAAACCCCAACAAAAGACCCATTCACCCATGGGTAAATGAGTCTTAGACAACCTTTAGAAGCTGACTTTTAGTGACTAGTAAACATCATTCTATCCTTCTCAAATCTGCAAAATTTTTTTTGTTTCTGTCAATATTGACCTTTATATTGCTATTGCAAGTTTGAATTGGCATAATTAGGTTGATTTTCTATTTTTAGTTTTTCTCCCAAAAGTACTATTTGAACTTTACCCCCATCCTCAAGCATAAGGAAATTTGAAGATTCTCACATTGAATTGATTCCCCTAAGGGTTGTTAGTCAATTCTTTGTGGGTATCTCATTTCCTAATGAAAATAGGAAGATAGGGTCCATCATACCCTCTTTACTAATTAAAATCAATTCAAACCCCAACCCCATTTTCCTAAATTTTCAATGACAATTTCACACTTGCCCATTTAGCCCACTGTATTTATGGCACTTTGCCGCATTTATGACAAAGACCTTATGAGTCAGAATTTCATTTCAACTCCATGAGGGACAATGACAAAGTGTTAGTAGATTTCCACCTCATTTCTTGTAAATTTTTGAGTTGGACACCTATGCAATGCACAAATTTCTATGCAATGTGCAAGTGTCCCCAAATTTTTTGAGTTCCAATGAGAAAATCTCATAAACTTTGCCTATGACATGCGTCATTGCGGAAAAATCATGAGTGTAATGACTCTTCCTATTCATGCAACCTCACAAACTCCATTTTTCATCCTCATTCTCATTCATTCTCACTTCCTTGCATTCTTTGTGGCTCTCTTTCTCTATTTTGTTCTACATCTCTTCTTCATAGCAAAGCTCTATTGGATTCACATCTTGTCAACAACCAAGACTCTCTTGTAAAAATTCAACATCTCATCTATCAAGTTAAGAGGGAGCCACAAAATATTGGTAACACTCTCTTGTTTGTTTGTCTTGTCTATTTGCAAATGCATACTCATCTTGTTTATTTTATTTGTGATAGGGGTTCTCCTCCACAATAGGGTTTGTTTCTATCACATGTCTTGTCAATTATATTTTACACCTCATATATTTTTTATCTATCTGGTTGTTTGTGGAGGTGGAAACACCAAAATGAGGGTTTGACTAAGGTAATCCTTGAAATAGCCCCAACATTTTTCCTCATCCTTACTGTGTGTATGTTTTTATATTCAAAGAGTTGGGTACTTGTAGATTTTAGGTTTTTAGGTTTTGGTTTGACATGGATGATAGTGCAGTGCGCTAACTATATTGTCCCCATTTTTTCCTGATATTGCTTGTGCTTATTGGATTCCTGGATTCAATTGGATTGGAGTAATAAGGGAGATAAATAATTAAATTAATTATTTGTAAGGTTAATAAATAAATAAATATTATAAAGTAACCTTATATTTAATTAATTTAATAAAGTGACTTAGATAGAATATTATATCATAAAGTCACTAAAATAAAATAAAATATATCTTTTATCCCACATGGGCAAGAAAAGTGTGTGAGCTTTTCCAAGAAATGCATAAAAGGATCTTAAGAGCTCATTTTTGGACATCCAGGAATTGAAAATTGTATTTGATGTTTGTGGAGAAGCCTAGGAGTTTTTGTAGATTTTCTAATTTGGTCTTTTGGAATGATAAGTCCCATTGATTAGAATAACTGAGGTGGTGAAATATTCCTCTGAAGGGTTGTAGTTGAGAGGAAGATACTTCAATCTTCCATTGGTTCCAAAATTTGTGGCCAAAGGCCAATTTTGGTAAGTTCGATTGGAGGTTCGATTTGAAGACATTTTGAGCTTGGAGTCTTCATCAAATTTGACTATCAAGGAGGTCAATTTGCATTATACATATTCAAATTTTTATATCAGTCATTTTCATATTTCCATAGCAGCTTATAGAGACAATCAATTTCATTCATGGAGGCCCTTATATGCATCAATTTCCTTCCCTAGTTAGAGCGCTCCATTTGTGGGGACCTTGTGTTGGTTTTTGATGCTTATGAAGAGACTTGGAGGCTGCATTTAATTTAATATTGGCATTCTACTTCAGAACAGGGGTGGTTGGGAGAAGTTTTTGACTTGGGCTTGAAAGGAGCTCACTTCATTAGATTTTGGTTGTTTCTTCATCAACATCTTTGGGCACCACTATTAATAGGTTCCTCTTGCAATTATATGTAGTTTACATTGTCATCTCAGACATTTATAGTTGCTATTATAAGTGATTACTCAGAAAATCAGACTTAGGCATTGTATTGCATATCTATTGTGAAGCCAATAGTCTTGACAATTGTGATCAACATTGTATTGGAAAGAACATTTGAATAAAGGTGTCATAAGTTGCATACAATATGTTTGATGTAATTAAAAATTAATAGCATTCATTTCCATCATATTAGTTTGTATGCCAATTATTTGTAAAAATTCCAATTGGTTGTAGGTGCACATTTATCTTGTAGAATTCATATAGATGCATTTGAAAAGTCAAATAAAGGTTGCAATTGCATTTAGTCCTATGCTTATATATCTTAGAAGTAATTTGCAAGTATTCCAAACATATTTGAAGTCATTTCAAGCTAGCATAATCAGATTGAAGCTATAAACCAACAAGTTAAGAGGTTGCATAAGAAGTGTTTGACAATATTCCTTGAGGTAAACTAAGGTCAGAATTTGTAAGGAATTTAGATACAATGGTTTAAGAAGTGTGAAAATTGACATTTTGGTCTATCCCTCTCCTTTAGGTGAAAAATACTAAAGTGTTAGAAGGTCATAGTAACCAAGATCTTTGTTTTGCATTTTGGTAACCTTACGATATTCCTTGAGAACAAAAATTTAGATTAGAAGTTGCAAGGGATATTACACTAACGTCCATTGGTTGTGGCTATGTTGTTCTCAGGGAAAAATCTATAAGTTTTGATTTTCTATTTCTGTAGCTTATATTATGTAATTCTTTATCAGATTCTGTTAATTTGTAGTTTTACCATCCTACCTTAGTATTTCATTTAATCACTTTTTTGCATTCTCTTTCATCTTGCACTTTGTCACTTGATCTTATACTTTGAGGTAATCGAGGGTTATTCACTCTCTAAGACTTTTTCTTGTCCTAGAGACTTAGGAGCAGCGAATCCCCTCCATTACATTTTGGTGAACCAAATCATGTTAGAAATTTTCCTTCAAAACTTTAATGCTCTTGATAATGCCTTTTCTAAAGAAGATTTTGATATGTTGGATGATGTCGTAGATGATTTCTTAGAGGCATCTCTTTCTATGTATAGATCTACTAAACAAACATCTTTATCACAATTGTCTTCTTCTTCACAATTCAAAGAGTCTGTGAATGTAGTTGTAGTCTCTATAGGCTCTCAAAGGCTTAAGAGACCCATCATTTACGTGACTTCGAATAGCCCATCTCCTAAAAGATTTATTCAATTCATGGGGTTCTAGTCACCATTGACTCACCGGACCCTTATACAAGATTCTTGCAATCTACGACTTCCACCTATAAAGTTGTAGCTCATACTTATAATATTAGAAGTAATCAACAAAATCTAAATCAACCTACTTCCTTACCAACTTCTCAACAAGTCTTCCTCTAAAACCTAAACTTGCAACTAAAGCACTTAGTGATTATGATCTTGTCGAGCAACTTCACGTTACTCCTGCTAAGATCTCATTGTGGGATTTGCTTCACACTGATTTGGTTTATCAGGGTATGCTTCAAGAGGCTTTGCAAAATATTCTCTTTCCTTTGTCGTATAGGCCAACAGATGTTAATGTGATGATGGCTCATATTCGTGCGGATTTGCTGAATATCATGTTCTATCTGCAGGAACTCTAGCCTCTAGAAGTACAAAAGTAAGAAAATCCTCTAATGATAATAATTAACATTAATAACATTGGTATTAGGCATGCTCTTGTTGATACCGGTTTGGCTCTCAACATACGTAGCATTGACTTATTACCTAAGATTAAAATTGATTCATATTCTCTTGCTGCTTCTTTATACATTTGTGGATTCGATAACACTGGTCGACAAGCCCTAGGCACAATAATATTTCCTTTGAGGTTGGGACTTGTTACCGTAACCACCTTGGTTTATGTTATGTCAGGTCCTTTACCTTATAACATTCTCCATGGAAGACCTTGGATTCATGCTTTGGGAGCAGTAACTTCTACTTTGCATTGTTGTATAAAATTTGTTGCTAATAATGAGGTAATTACAATCAAGGTTGAACCTGATGCTATACACCTTTGTGAAATGATAGTTGCTGGTTAGACCTCAGTTGCTTCTACTCTTAAGAATTGTGCCAAAACTAAAACCTTGTATGATTGTGTATGAGTGTTTAAATAAAAAGCCTTAGAATGGAGATAAATAAAAGTTATTAGATCTATGATTCAAAGAATAAAGATATAAGCAAGTCAGATAAAACTTCTGATAAGAATCTCAAATATATAAATATAATAATTCTTTTATGACTACAAATTTATAATGATAACTCATAAAGAATAATTTAATAAATCAACATATTTTTTGATTCCTATTAAAAATTAAAATATATTATGTTTTGGAAAGATAAGAGAATGACAAATAAAACCTAGAAAGAGATTAATTAATATATCTAAAAACTATGAGAGAAATTTTATTATTACTAGCTTAACAATCAAGTAGTAGCTAAATAATGAACATTAGATAGAAATATACAATATTTTAATTTCCCTTTTTATTAATCATTGTTTTAGAACTTATATGTTGAAATTCTATATGTGAAATGCAATTAGTATTAAAAATATAGTATTTGTGAGTATTAGTTTATGTGAAAATGTTTTATGCTCAAATTGTATTATGGATAAGGATCTGAGAGTTTAGATGATTAGGTAGGTGTTATTCATTCTAGGATAGTTAATTACATGTATGCAATTTAATTGTTTAGGGAATGAACTATAGTGTGCAAGAGGATGCCTATATAAATCTTTGGCCAAAGTATTATGAAATATTTATTTCTTAATTATTATTTTTTGTTTCATAAATTGTTCATATGCAAGTTTTAGTGTATCTGATAAGTCGAACATAATTGTATGAGATTCTCTATATTATAGATGGATCTATTTTTTTAGTGTCTATATAAGGGATGAATTCACTTTTCATAGTGAAGGAAAAGAAACCTAACAAGCTTCAAAGTTGGTGGTTAAAATCCCATGGATTGATTCTCTCTCCTACATTGAATCTAGAAAGAAGAAACAAGATTTAATATATATTATACAATTTATATTCTTTATTTTATAAAATTTTGAAACCATTGATGGTTTATCAGTGAGATGGTATGTGTCTCATATTTATAAAGCTTGATATTTAAAAATATAATATTTTAAATATCACCTTATTTGATGGACTTGTAAAGGAATTGTAATGGTATTACAATTTTTTTTATGAAATATTTGGACTAAGTTTAAACTAGTAAGTTTGAATCATCTTGATATAATCTTTATGATCACATCTAATGCATGGAAACATTAATATTTGACTAAATTAGTAATCTATAAAATTAATCAATGTCATTTTTAGATTAAATTTAAATTTCAGTATGTTACACCTTAGTGATATTAACCTTATCATAGGGTATCCTACTTATCACTAGATTTGACTCAATGCACAATTGGTGCAATTTGTATTCAGGAGTTTTATCAAACTATCAAATCAAAAAGCTACAACTAAATTTCAAATTGAATTTTACCATAAAATTAAATTTAAAATTGAACTTAGAAAAATGGCAAGCTCAAAGAGTATTATTTATTTGAATTCATTTTATACAAAATGAAAAGCAATTAAGTTCCAATTTTATTCTCTGTTTCTCTCTCTATACTCTACAATTTGTAATACCTTATCTCGATTGTTCCTCCATGTTGTATCTAGTTGCCCTACTAGTTGTGCCTTTATTTCTACTCTTCTTTGTTATTTTTGAATTATTGTTTCTCCCCCATATGTTGTGTTTGGTTTCACACCATCCCTAAGCTGCACATCCTTCCTCTCTTCTATATCCTGTTATCTTTTTCTTATCATTTATCTCTTTTTTATGTGTTTCTACTATGCATCTTTTTATCTTTCATAGCTTAAAACCCTCCATTAAAGCTACAAAGCCTGCAACAAACTCTCACCTACCTATAGCTAATATTCCCCATCTCTAATATCTATTACAACCTTCCCTAAAGTATCCCCTTATTTATTGTGTGTCTATCCATTTCATTATTTGTCTTAAATCTGACTCTTCCACTTCCATGCCTACCTTTTTGGTTTGTAATTTAAAAAAAAAATTAAATTGGAACCTCCTACAAACCACATAACTTTTCCAATGCCTTAAAAATTTATTAAAAAATAAGTACTTAAATTTATACAATGCCACACCCCCTTGAAATCACATTATTTATAATTTGGCCACAATATAAAGACAAATATCAATTTTAATTTGAATGAGTAAAGGTCCTTTGTAATTAATGAAATGCGTAGCCCAAGAAGAGTTCAAAGAATATTCACTTATATCCTAGCAATTCTAGAAGTAAATTATGAAGTAAGTTAAGAATCATCATGAATTCCAACCATAAAAGTTTGAAACCAACAACCTAAATAAAAATGCATAAAAAACGAACAAAATTGAAATTGTGAATCTATTTTTTTGGTGATGCATGATTGCTCATGGACCCAGATGCTCCTACATCAACAATATATAAAATAAAGCTCAAGGAATTTGGAATATAAAATATATATATATATATATATATAATTACCTACACATTGGGGTATTATATAATTACTATATTACTATATTGCACAATTCCTTGAACTTTATTCTATATATTATGTATTGAGTCAAATTCAACAACTTTAGAATTATATTCATGATTTATTTTGACCCTTCTAGCCAAATCCTTTTTCCTAGCTCATATGATTCTTCTGGGGGGTTAGCTTCAAATTCCCCATAAATTCAATAATATTTGGCATGCTTTCATAGTGGAAACTTTCTTCAAAATTTGGAAAGATAGAAATTCTACTATTTTTTCTTATTATATTGTTGACCAAAATGCTACATTTTTTTCTAAAGCTATAATTTGTTCTAATGTGTTGTTACAGATCTAGGTGCAAGCATTTGCCTTGGAGGTGGCTCACCTTGACGAATTACTTGACAATTTGGGAAATTCCCTTTGTGTTGTGGACATAGTTTCTCCATCGCCTTCCTCATCACAAGGCCTCTCACCTTCTTGCAAGCATTGGAGAGGTAGGAGTCACTCAACTTGTGATAGTCAAGTTGTTCACCCCTAGGTTTCTCCCTCGGCTCACCAAAGAGATCAAGGTCACAAGAATGCAACACAACCTGCTTGATGATGCTCGACCTCACCTCACCTTGAAGGCTCCAATCTTAGGTGGCCTTCTGGGGGTACTTCTGGGTGGCCTCCTAGTGGTGCTACTAGATGGCCGTTTGTTGATAATTCCAAATGGTTTGATTCCAACAAATTTCCTTGGCTGGTGTTTGGCTATTTCTCTAGCTCATGAAGAAGATAAAGAAAAAGATGAAGAGGGGTGGGACCCCCCTGATATCACTCCAAACCTTCCTGATGTCTTAGGTAGGTCGGGTGATTAGGACCCACCACCTCCACCTTATGCTACTACTTTTGTTACTTAACAACCTTTCTATTTTTGTATTAATGTTTTTCTATGGGCTCTACCATATGTGGACTCTCGAGGTGTGATTTCATACCCACCCACCCTTTTTTTAATGAATATGTGTATTTTTATTCTCTAATTAATAGAAATACAAACACTTATTCATTAAAAAAATATTTACTAACAAGTAGGATATATTATTATAAGTTTAAAATCATTGAGGTATAACATACTTAATCCAAAAATGATATTGATTCATTTTATAACTTTCTAATTTAGTCGAATATCAACATTTCCATGCATTAGATGCAACATCATAAAAATTACATTAGGAAAATTCATTACTTACTACTTTAAACTTAGTCCAAATATTTCACAAAAAAGTATTGTAACACCATTACAAATATATCACATAAGGTGACAATTAAAATGCTATATTTTTAAATATCAACCTTTACAAAAATGAGACACATATTGTCTCATTGATAAACAATTAATAGTTTCAAAAATTAAAAAATAATAATACAAATTGTATAATATATTGAACTTGTTTTTTTCTTTTTGGATATGATTTGAAAGAAGAATCACACCATGGTGCTTTAACCACCAACTATGAAGCTTATTAGGCTTCCTTGTCCTTCACCATGAAAAGGGAATCCATCCCTTACATAAAGACAAAAAAATAGAACTCACATTTATATTTGAAACTTCAATAATGGAAAATGTTTTCACAAATGATAAGGGATGCCACTATCATTAGGTAAAGGCATTTCACCCCATGTTAAATATCAAAAGAATATAAATTAGTGAATAATGTTAGTTATTCTTTAACTAACAAGCAATAATTACATAATGACCAATTAATAATAATATTATTACATACCTCATGACTATTTAAACTTTATAAAATAATTTTAATTACTATTTAACAATCACTGTCTCATTGCAAAGTAGGAATATTTATAATTTTGATTAGCAATCAAAACTAGACCTAAGGATCTCATTTCCAAATTAAAAAATCAATTAAGTATAATCAAGTAATGAGTTAAACCACAATCAACTTGCAAGAGGTGGTGTTTATTATTTAGATTTACCCCTTAAATATATGATAACCCTAGTGTTCTAAATAGAGTTGTAACATAGAAAAAAAAGAAAAATACTATCATCAAAACACTTCTTATCATGCAATAGTCAAGGATAATCTACCACTACTGTATTGATTAATGTTTCCAAAGTCAAATCAAAACAACCATACCTTTCAATCCTCTCGTAAGTTTAATATGCAATTAGATAATGCATATAATGAAAGAACAATTATCCTTATTCTCGTAAAACCCTCAAGGTTAATTATTTATTATCTATATTTTTTTTTTGTTTAGTGAATCGCTACTAAGGGGCAGCATCCAAATCAAACCTGCGTCTCAACCCAAGCGAACCGATGGTGTCAAATTTGACTTTAAGCTTTCACTCCACTAGTGCGAGTTGTGGCAAGACTCGTCCCTCTGTGGGATTTGAACCTTAGACAACACAACTGCTGTCCTTGCAACTTAATCGTTGCACTGCGAGGTCAACCCCATTTATTATCTATAATTCTTAATGCTATCTAAATTAATTATTTAATTGACCATTTAATGTCCATACCATTGAATTATAGCGAACAGTTCCAACACCAAGACTTAGTTCACCCTTCAACACAAGCTCACCACAAAACTTTAGTAGCATTGTTAGTCCACACTAATTAGGATTATCATCTTTATGTAATAATTGTAATAATATTTTTTTTATTTTAATGATTACAAAATTAATCATCCTTTGTAAGTATTCACATGTCACTTGAAAATACATTAAATAAATTTGCATTCAACACTAAAAAAAGTAACTCATGATTAAACATAAAAAACAATTCCAAATTAATTAGTGTAAAAGATCAACCAAAGAAGGATGTTAGAGATCTTTGATTGTGAAGGGTGCGTGTAGAGGCTATACACTATGTCTAAAGATTGAGTAGGAAGACATAAGGATATGATTGTATTATATTTGAATTTTTGTGTTTAAAAATTAATATAATTATTGACTCTCCTTTGTTGTTGGTTTTCCTAAGTTCAATCTTTTGTCTCATGTATTTTGTGGATTGTGTATGAGCATTTGGTTATTTCATAGTGTTTTGGTAAATTAATTGTTAGTTGGACAATAAATTGTATTTTGATCACATAATCTAAAGTTCTAAGACAATCAAGTTATTGAAACATAACCACATTCTTGAATTTGAAAAATTAAAATTTGGGATCAATCTCAAGTAGCTCAATATTGAACTTAAATGTAACAAAATTGATATAGATAAATAAATATAAATTTCAAAATAAGAATGAAATATAAGAATATATATACAAGTACAAATATATTAATGATTAAATATGAATATATTAATAATTAATAATGATAAATATACCAACATATAATACAATTAAATAATATAAACAACACATGTCAAATATAAAAATAACCAAATTTAAAAATACAAAAATACAAAATAAAAAATTGTCAATGGGCCCTTGGTCTACTGGTGAAGTTGAAAGGTTCTAAATGAGCCCACCAGGGATCAAGTCTTGGTGAGTGCAAGGTTCCACACCGAAAAAGAGACCCAATACTAAATGGCAATTAACATGGGTATGCAAATTTTACCGTTACAATATGTTGGTTCAAAGAGAATCTATTGCAACTAGGTGAGGCGAAGATGAGAAATTATTAAAAAAACACCCTTCCATGACCTGGGTGCAATTGTTAAAAGGAGAATCAACCACGTAACGTTAATATTGCAATTCTCCTAATCCTGAGTGTTATTCCAACTGTATTCTATCCGTCTGTGTTTCTTAAATTCTTTCAAATTTGTGGTAGTGTCTGCAATCATCTCATCAAGAGGAAATCCATATTTTCTCCTTTGCTAATTACACCCAAATAGTTTAATTGTTGTTAATCATCCCAATCTCAACTGGGTAGCTACTAAAATTTCCATTGCGATTTGGGTTTTCTATATCAATTGTTATGGAGTTAGTCAGCTTTAGAACATATTGCAGAACTTGCACTGGAAAATCCTATCCTCTTTTCAATTTAAAGAACACAATAACACGGAGACAATCAGATATGAATTTCAGAAGATGGAACTGTGCACAGGCATTGCGTACCGTGACAACTTCACTTAATTGCAGAGTGCCCACATTTTCATTTAAATGCTCGCAGGATGACGCAGGTAATGCTCTGATACTGGTTCCTGTGTGTCTAAGGTAAAACCAAGCTTTTCGTACTAATGCAAGACAGCCACATAATGAAATGTTTGAAGAATCTGGTAATGTTCTCTAAACTGCAGCATAGTTGCTTGCCTAGATTATATATGAAATGTAGAGGTAAAGAAAGATTAATTCAATAACCCAATATTGCAATAAACATATGTCACAGCCTCTCAGTTTCTGTTAGCTGAATATTTTACCCTCTGAGGCTGCCCTGGGAATGTGCAAGCCCCGTGTCCTAAAGGTCAGGGTAACAAGTTTTCTTGTTATTTCCAAAACACTAGTTAAATTCATGGTAGGAACAATATTGAGATATTATTGTAATGTTATTAGTTAGATGTAGAAATATTCTAATGTTATTAAGATAAATTATTATCTTGTCTAGGAAAAGAAGAGCCCCTACTTTTTAGATTTGAGACACCTTGGGATATCATTGCTGAAAATTTTCTGCCACATGTCATTTATCTACAATTTTTGGATTCTTGTCAATAAATTTAGGGATAATTTTGAGGGGAATATTTTTAGCTTCTTCAAAAAAATTGGCATTACTAAAAGAAAAATAAGAGCCCACGTTTCCTAAAACTTTGAAGTTTAAAGTCTTAAGCTTGCTCATTGCTACTCAGCAGCACCAGCAAAAATATTTTGAGAAGCCCCCCTCCATGGGACTGCTACCTAAGAGCATTAAAGTAGCAGTTAAAAAGCTGTCTAGCCTCCTTGAAAATGACACTCCCTTTTGGGAAGGTGAAAGGTCACAATTTGTCTTTAGAATCTTTTCATATGTGGCGCCCTTGGTGAGGTGGATCCCTCTTGCATGTGACTCTGTTGGAATACTACTTGATGATTGTAATGTCCCCTTCTCAAACCTGATCTTTCCAGTGACCGTTGGCCTTTTTCTGGAAACCCGAAGGCTAGTCGGAAGGTAAAATTAGGGTTTCCTATTTTTAAGGATGTCTTTGCTCAGAGTTGGTGGATTCACCATGATCTTTCCGGTTTTCTCAGAGAGCTTCGCGCTGGCATGTCTATTTCCGCATTTTGAGTATTTTCCTGAATTTACTATTTCTAGTAAATTTATCGCAGTTTTCGCTTTGGTTCAACATGGTTGACTTCCTACTTGGACTGTTGACTTGGTCATTATTGGTTTCAAGGCACAATTGGAGAGATAAGTTGATATATTTAATTAAAAGTCACATTTTAATATTATATTTTAACGTTGACCCCTTGGCCTAGTCTATTGACTTCATGTTGTTTTAAAAAGTGGTCTTTTGAGGGTGGCGCCTTCATTAAAGATTATTTTATTATTTGCCAAAGTCAAAACAAGCTTAATATGGGCGCATTTATCAAAGTATGGAATTTATTTAAAATATCAAATATTGAGCTTTGAAGGAAAAGGACGCCATATTTGAGAAAGGATTAGGGTTTTGACTTTGAAGTGGATTTTAGGGTTTCGTGAAGTCAATAGGAAGTTATAAAAGGAAGACTTTGAGCATTATTTCACATCTTTGGTCTACAGTATCGTTATGTTGCCGGTTTGGCTCTGGAACTGCTTCGAGGAATGAAGGCCTCCTAGCTCAGGCATCGCTTCTTGTTTGCAAGACAACAACTAGTGGTGATTCAATCTATTTTGTGAGTTGCATTTAGTTTGTGCATTGTATTCAGCTTATTGCATTGTTAGATCTGATTGGCATATTAGTGGTTTTCAGCATATTAGAGGGTTTCCAGTTTTTGCATTATTTGATACAGCAGATTCGTGTTTTTAATCATAAGTCAAAAAACATCAAAAATATTGTTTTGGGTATTAGCCCATTTCCATTGCTAGGCCTAGGCGCCATACTTCTCAAGTTTGTAGATTTTTTAGAGCTTGCTGTGATTTTCTAGAGCAGATCGCCCTTTTCAAGAAGCCGTACCACTTGCTGGTTGCATTGGAATCCGTGCATAAATAATATAAGGCTGTTTGATCTGTTTTCTGTGTCTTAGTCTAGGCACCATCATTCTTAGAGAGTATTGCATTTTGTTTCAAGTCAATCCGATGATCTATGTGAGAGTTATGAACATTTCAGTGAATTTCTATGCTGCTGGTTAAAGGTTGAAAAGTACAAATCTGTCATAACTGTCTACAGAAATCTGCATCTTCTGATTTGGATTTGGCATTGTGGTTTAGTTAAAGGCTTGTAGCAGATTTATTGTTGAATGCACCATTTGAAAGGCATCTGATATCTTGACATTGCAGGCAATAATTATCTATTGTAAGCTGGCAGTAGTACTGACCAGTGTTCTTTAATATTGCTTTGTCACGATTTGTAATACTCATTCTTACCTTCAGTATTAGTTTTAAATAGTTACATCTCCGCCCTATGGTAGCTACTTTCCCATTCTGGGTTAGCAAGCACATTCTGGGTGTTGAGTATTTTCAACTTTCAGCATTTCTTTTCAAGCATTGTTATTTGTAATCACTCTGCCATATGGTCGCCCTTCATTCCATTCTGGATTGGGTAGCACATACTTGGTGTCGAGTTCCCTTTCAACAATTAGAGTAGAAGATCCTCTGACCATATGCTCGCCATCATCGGCGCCATTCTTGATTAGAGTTCCTGCATAAGCAATTTGTTTTAGATCCTCTGACCAATGCTCACACCTTGCCTACATCGGGATCTTGGTGTACATTCTGGTTAGAGTTGCTTTTGCACGTTTTGGTTTATCTTCTAACCTTAACGGGTGCATTGATTGTAATTTGCAATTTGATTAAATAAAAAAATTGGCTCGCATTATTTCCAAATTAGAATCGAGTACTCATCCTTATACTCAACACGACCCACGTTGTTTGGCAATCTGTTCTTCGCTTGTTTTAACCATCTTTCTGCCATTTTACTCTGGCACTTGTCCACATCAGCATTGAATGCCTGCTTGCACTGCTCCATAGAAATAACTAGACTATTCGGGTGCTGAGGTATACCAAAACTTCTTTCAATGTCCAAAGGCTTGAGACTGTAAATAACTCGTCCATCTACTGACACTATCTCATGAGTAGTAGAACTGTAATGCTTAATACAAGACATTACAAACTCAATACAATGAACGGAGATAGGTATGGAAGCAGCCTCTAGTAACCCGGACTGCTGAATGTTTTGAATAATCGAACCTCTGATCTTGACTGGATCTAGAACTGCTTCTGGCAGCACCTTGTGAAGATTTGTCTCAACTGTCCCGATGAAGTCGTGAGTAAGGACTGTTTTGGTCCTGTATTCGAGCTGAGTGTATTGCATTCTGAAAAACTCGCCTGTTGACTGTGAACTTGACTATGTTCTGACAAGATTTTTGGAAAGCTAAAAATAGCCTGCTGAGGCTAGAAATAGCCTATTGAAGAGTTATTTTCGGCGAAAAATCTGAGATATGGGTTTTGTCTAGAAAAAGATTCTAAGACAACTTAGAACGTCAGAAATGCGAAAATCTGATTTCTACTCGAATATGCAAAGAGTTTTATTTATATATAAATAGGAAAACTTGAGAAATCTAATGCTCCGAGTTAAAAATTTTGAAAAATCAAACGATAGTTTTAATTCGAGGGAAGCTTGCAGAAATGATCCGCATGTTTATGCTTGTCAAATTCTCACAACTTCGTGAACATGCAAATTGATTTTGAGAGAAATTTGAGAATCAAGGAGGAGAAAGACGTTTTTTATATGCTCTTTTTTCTGTGAAAATCGCCCCTTATCTTCAAATTTGCTGATGAATGTGAACAAAAACCTACAAAAAAAATTTGTTTGATGAAATTGCCCTTGATTGTTGATGATGAATTCGCCTTTGCCTTTGAAAATCGCCTTTGCTATGAAGAAATACTAATTTGCTTGAAGCTAGATGAATGATTAATGAGAGGCGCCATGCTTAAATAAAGAGAAAATTTGCACCATATTGTTGACTGCAAGATTTAAAACTTCGATTGAAATAGAAGTCTTCTGATTAGACCCCCTCCAGTTACACTGACACTAACTTGAAGTTCGAAATTTAAATAATAATAAAATATTCATTATGCAATTGCATAAAGAGGCGCCAATTTTAGAAAATCGCCATTAATGCTTTAAATATGCAAGAATAAATATTAAATATTATTTAACATCAGTTGAAAAACCAAGTAAAGCACTTGGATTCACCAACGAACTTCACTGATTTCAAAAAGTCCTTATTTGACCTGATAGGCGTCCATTTGCTCAAGATATCACATTTTTTATTAACTTCCTACTTTGTAGCTGACTACAAAGTTACAACTAGCCATCTTCGACACTAATTCCTGGGTGACCAGATGATGCTGAGACTGAATAGATGTATTCATCGCGAAGCCTGCGGCGCAAGTAAGAAATGTCTGCTGGGAGTCATCACTGCAAAATCCATCGTTTAACACCTCAAAGAATTAGGCGCCCTTGATTAAATTGATTTTCAGGTACCAGACTTAGCCATTTCTCCAAACTGCCATTTGACGCTTCAAATGGTTGCTGATGACGAACGGTGAACGCTGCTGACAGACGACCAAGCTCATTGCGTGACTAGAGGTATTCTGCATCTAACGGATATATGTAAAACATCTGAAAAGTGTACTAAGGACCCCAAAAGTAAAAGCGCCCCTGGCTTGAAAAGGCACGAACACCATTTGACAAAAGTGCAACTCTCAACCAGATGCCCTACTTTGATCTCTGATATCAGGAGCTGGGATGGCCTGATTCGAGCACCGTCTGTCTTAATGCGTAGCCAGAAGGACCTACGAGAGACATCTCTAGAGGTGACAAAGCAAGAAAACTGCTTCTAAGACCTCAAATAGAAAGGCGCCTTTCCCAAGATGGAATAGACAACCAGACTTAGCCATTTTCTGAGCTATCTTCGTTTTTCAGTATTTCGCCAAAGACCTTGCACGTACGAGCGTTTGCCAAATCCTGAAGGCTGACAGATGGGCTCATTGAATAGCTAGACTAATCACGCTCAAGTCTCGTGTAGACTTCGAACGTCAATAACCTCATCTGACAGGCCTGAAGGCTAGGCGCCTCTGGCCTACAGAAATACAATGAATGCTTTATGCCAGTCCGCCCGTGAAATTACGTGCCTGGTAGAATCTCTGCCTCAATCTCTCAGAATGTCGGATTAACAGGCAACTTGGTGCATCGCGAAGGCGAACTAGAGTAGCACAGATGACAGGAAGACCTTATCAGCAAACTCAACCATCTCAGGGGTCATCTTGAAGGGCGCCCCTGAGCTATAGGGGCGCAATTTCACCATTTGAGGAAGCTTTGTGATGTGAACTGCCCTCATAAGCTCATCTTCTGACACTGATTGTCGAAGCTCTGGAACTCGGATGACTGCATTTGATAGCTCGTCGGACAGGCAGACTAGATGTGAAGAGATTGAATATATCAACCATTAGAAATACCAAGATCTAAACCTCCATTAAGAAGTGCGCCCTTGAGCTACAGGGGAGCAAAAGCTTGAAAGAGACAGGCTTCTGCAAACTGCAACCTTGGAATCTTCAACTTTTGTCGCCAGTTACCGGAGTTATGAGTCTCGGATAGCCTCGCAAGATAGCTCGACGGATAGGCAGACTAATTCTGAAGAGATTGACTGTATGCTTGAACATTTATTACAAAATTTAGGCCTTCAAAAAGAAGGGTGCCCCTGGGCTACAGGGGCGCAATTTTGCTTTTTCTTAAGAAATGTTCAAAAACTGACCATTGAAATCATCATTTTAGCCATTGAAATGACCATACAAAAGTATAAGTATCGCCGTGAAATGCTCCTCCATTGTGAATGCTTCGTTCTGAATGTCTGATTCAGGCTCTGATCAATGAAACTGCCTTTTGGCTGACAAAATATTGACAAAACTCCATGCTTGATATTTCCCAAAAACTGTATTTGACATCATTCTAGCAAGGTTTAGACTATTTTAAGCAAAATGCCTTGATGAAGCAAAAAATTTGGTTTGGGTACAACAGTGTGACAGGATGATTAAGGATCTCCCCATGCATTTAAATAACTATGACTTTAAGGCTGATTATTATGTGGTGAACATGGGAGACATAAATGTGGTCCTGGGTATGAAATGGCTTCATGCTATTGAGAAGTTCACTCTCAACCTTCGTGAGATGGAGATGAGTTTCGAGGTAGATGGGAAAACTAATGTGTTGAAGGCCATCTGAGATAGTAGCTTCAGAATGATATCATTCAGGCGGATGGAGAGACTCATGTGACATAATATGGTTGAGTGGGCCGCCGAGTGTATGTTGATGCCGTCACAGTAGGGGCAGCAAAAACCAGAATATCATCCGGATATACAGGAGTTGAGAATGAAGCATGGGAAGGTTTTCAGTGACATCCAGGTAGACCACCTTACAGGGGTATTGAGCACATCATAGAGCTGGAGGAGGGTGCTAAACCCGTTATGATCACCCCTTATAGGTACCCAAAGTGGCTAAAAGATGAAATAGAGAAAACCATTAAGAAAACCATTAAGGAGCTGCTTGCAATGGGACACATTAGGCCGAGCAAATCACGATTTGCCTCATCAGTGGTTTTGGTAAAGAAAAAAGATGTTACCCGCTCTATCAATTATCAAACAAACTGTGGTGCTCAACAGATCTCGAAATCTTCCAGCCCCAATTGAGGGAGGTTCATACTTTTTTTCTTTATTGACATCTTGGTGTAAAATTAAGCGTGGGAAGCATCTTACTCGGCAGATGTTGGGTATGCGGATAGGAATCTTTATGTGAAGAATTGATGATTTAGGCATGACCAAAGCTGTTGTGTTTGACCGTAAAGTGAGTCACGAGAGAGGTGTCTTGGATGGATCTGACAGTTATTACTGCTCATTGAATTGGCCTACTCGGAGAGAACCTCACTAAGCTATGTGGATTCACGGGTTTGTGTAAAGCTTCTATCGATGCGTTTTGTCGGTATTCATGTCCACGCCAACACCACTCATTGATTTGTGTTGTCACGCTAAACCAATTTTTGCTTCATTAAGCCATTTTGCTTAAAAGAGTCTAAACTTTGCTAAAATGATCAAGCCAATCGGTTTTGGGCAATATCAAGCATGGACTTTAATTAGGTGTTGTGTCGTTAGATTCAAAAAGCAATGGTGATGGAGTTGGTGAGTACACGGTGATGAGGCTTGAACGAGATTCAGAACAAGGCATATCACGATGAAGAAGCATTTCATGAGGAAATTATACTCTTGCATGGTCAAATCAGTGGCCAGAAGGGTGATTTTAGAGATCAAATTAATGAAGATTTTAAGCAAAATGAAGATTTGTGACCTTGTAGCCCAAGGGTGCCCTTCTCTTTGAGGGCCCAGATCTTGTTGCTTTTGCTTGCAGATGCAGTTAATCTCTTCAGAATTAGTCTGGTTATTCGACGAGCTATTCGGCGAAGTCATCCAAGTTGTGGAACTCCGGTTGTTGAGGTCAGAATTTGAAGGTACCTGAGCTTGCATGTTATAGGAGAGTTTTCCCAACAAGAAGGAATGGAGAAGACCACAAATGATGAATAAGAAACCGAAAATCACTCTTAAGTGAGTTTCAATAACCTAAGTCGACTTTAATAAAAAGTGGCATGAAAAGAGACACAATAAGCGAAACATGTAAAACACACAAAAAACTATGCCTAAGCCAAAAATTGGCTAAGTTTGGGAAACAGGTGTAAAGGCGCTAAAATTCAGCAACATTACACTTTATAAAAATCACTTTTATGCAGGGGCGCTTATTTTTGGTGTCCTTGCACTTTTAACACTTAGTCATTTTTTCAGAGTGAGTTGGAGCGCTGTTTTTTGGCACAACTGCACTTTTCCCTGTTTCACTAAGTATTAACAGTGAAGGCTCGCGATGGTACTCGTTTTGAAGGTCTTCGCAAGGCGAATGTAGGGGGATGCTCAAACTGTCTGTTTGAGGCTTTGGAACGCATTTCAAGGTGGATTGAAAATCACCTCGTTTTGCGTGCTTGAACTTCACGAACCTAGGAACAGACAAGTTTCATAGGGGGCTTATCCGTGGAATGAGCACTGCTAGATTCCATGATAACATAGTTCCTGTCTGTAATGTCCCCTTCTCATCAGTGATCAACTCAGTAGCTGATCAGCTTATTCCGGAGGCCCGTCGGCTTGTTGAGGTGAAATCAGGGTTTCCTTTGTTAGGTGGTTTTTTGGCATTTCTCAGAATTTACTATTTTTAGTAAGTTGTAATTTTGGTAGTGTCTCACTTGACAACACTTCCGTGAGTTTCCTTTTTTGTTGGAGCAGTTGTGTGATTTTGGTTTTGGCTTTAAGAGCAATATTTGGAGGAATAATTTATCTCAAGGCATTAATGTTATGTTTTTAAATTGACCCTTTGGCCTAATGTTTTAACTTGAAGTTGTGTTAAAAGGTGGTCGTAAAGGGTGGACGCCTCATGAAGGAAATATTTAATATTTTATAATGTTTTAATTATGCCTTGGGATTTGGACGCCATCGAAGAGGGAATTAAATATTTTGAAATTTAAAATATTCACAAATGTGAAAGGGCATCCCTTTTGGAGGGAAAATTTGAGATGTTGAAAGGTCACCTCCAGTTTTCTATATAAGTAGTCTTTGCTCCAGCTTTTAGACATCCATTATTGTTGCTAATGTTATGCTATCAAAATGACTTCATGAATTTGGCTTCGAGGAATGTTTACCTCCTAGCATTTGTCCAATTTCGTGTTTGAAAGATAACACCTAGTTGGGATTGTGGCTGCTTCTCATCCAGACTAGCAGATTTGGGCTTCAAGTAGAAGAATTTGGTGATAGTTTCAATTTACACTTTGCTGATTTATGTCATTGCTGAAAGTAGTTTTCATTCGCAGCTCTTTAGACAAATTTATTTTCATTCTGAGTATTGAAGTAATCTCTTCCTAGATTGAAGGCGACCCTCTTGGCAAAGTTTGGGAATTTATTTTGCAGATTTCAATTTTTAGAGAAAGGTCAACCCTCCTAGAAGGCCGTACCATTGTTGGAGGTGTCTTGGAATTCGTACATGAACATTTGATAGGCCTTTGATGCAGTTTCAATGCTTGATATTGGTCGCCATCCTCCCTTGAAGCAATTGCAAGTTATTTCAGATCATTTGGAGGTATTGTGAAGGAGTTGTGAACATTTTAGTGTGTTTCAATTTGCTGGTTAGATATTTTCAGTTTGCTGGTTAATGTTATTAGATTGCTTTCAGTTCATATTTTGGTTTGGTTTTCAATATTTGAAAATGTTATTATTGTGAGAGATCATCTACCTTCATTTGGCTTTGACAATATTGTAATAGCAGTTGTAATTTCCAGTTATTTGTCATAGTAAGACTGTAAACAGTAGTATTGTTTTAGTCATTTAAATTTGCTGCATATTCTTGTGTTTAAATTTCACATCATTGTAACCCCTGGATGGTTTACCACCAGTGTGGAGAAAGAACAATTTAATTTCTCATTTATCACCCACTAAAAAGTGGCGAATTCCCATTGTTGAGTGGATGCCTGCTGAAAGCAGATGAATTGTTTTGCCTTGTAATCTTCTCCCCCCGCTGAATAAGTGAAAGTGTGTAAATCTCTCATGGCTGGATCACCGCCTATTTGCATTCAGTTGTAATTCAATTTTCAGTTATAGCTTTGTTTCCTCCACCATATGCTATCACCTTGCCTTCTAAAGGATCTTGGTGAACATTCTTGGCATTGAGTGCATTTAATTTGATTATCATTTTGGAAGCTAATGCTAATCAATTGATGTAGTGCTAGTTTGTGTTGTGAAAATCTTGGGAAAAATTAAGGGGGCATATTTCACTGCTAGCCTGTAAGGGTTCATGAGTGAAAGGGAAAAGAGATACACAACAAGAGAAGAAAAGAGAGGGTCAAAACATTGGCAGCCACCTCAGGTTTTGGAAGGAGAAACAGTTTTAGATATTTTGAGAAAACATTGGGAAAGTGAAGAAGATTTAGCTAGCACAATGGGTGAAGGAAGAAGTAGCAGCCCCAGGAAGGATGATCCAAGTGAAGCACTCTTGAGAAAACATCTAGAAGACAATAAATCAGAGTGTGGCACAAACATTGGAATATTTGACAAGAAATTTGGTCAATCTCAACAACAATACAAATGGAGGTAACAATGGTCATGGAGACAATTCGGTCAATAATAACAGGGTTCCTAATCACTGTACTACTCAAAGTGGAACGAGACCTATGATGCCTGTTTTTCCAGTGAGAGAAGAACAACCAGAAGTAAACAATGAACTCACAATACTCGAACTTTAGGACCAATTCAGGCAAGATTGGGTAGCTGCTGGTTTTCAACAAGATATGTCCCTTAAGGACTACATAGACCTAAGAATGAGACATAGACCAGGTAGAGGCAGTAGAGAGCAGCATAATGATCTTAGAAGGAAGGTAGGCAAATTGAGCTTTCCTTACTATGATGGTGTAGGGAAAACATTAGCACGAGCTTGGGTACAAAAGGTGGATACATATTTTCAGCTTAATCCTATGGCTGAGGATGAAGCAATCAAGTATGCCACTATACACTTAGATGGAGTTGCACATGAATGGTGGTATCATGGATTAGTCACCATGGATCATGATCAAATTACCTTTTATGCAGATTTCTCTTAGCGATTGATTGAGAGGTTTGATGTGACGGATCCAA